>CM060966.1:47116986-47194486 GCA_030765045.1 Tenodera sinensis | reverse complement strand
GCCATGGCATGGCCCCCTTTCACATAGCATATAAATTCTTCATTTTGTCCCACCCAACACATAATTAAACCTTCTCTCATGAAAATTGAAAATCATCATCATTCTGTTATCAAATATCTTATTTTCTTTTGATGCATCATAGATATTTAATATTTATTCAATCAAATTTTATTAAAACCATTGGAGTCTTTAATCTTATTAGGTACATATTTTTAACTTATTTTGAGCTTATCTATGTTTATTTGTGATGGATTATTTATATTCTTGTTCCATTTGTATTACATTTAGGCATTTTTGCTTTATAATCATAAATATCAATTTTACACTAGAAAAAGTAATTTCATGCCTTCAGATCTCTGTTGTCATGGATACATACAGAGATTTCATACATTCAACCTGAATCTTGAATTTCTTAATTTTTAATTTATATTTTCCTTATATTTTATATTTTGTGTAGAATAAATATGATTTTAAACATCATAATACTTTGAAAAATTAATTAAACAAATAAATTAACTTCTTAAGATTGTATTATACATTATTCACAAATTCTATGTGGCTACATATTCACATATTTTCTGTCTGTGCCATTTTCATTTCTTGAATATTTTTTTTGTGATTTCTCAATTGATGTAAGATTTGTGTGCCCCTCTCTCTTTGCCTATTTATTCTAAAATTCTTTTGCATGTGTGAGTTTTCATCTTTTGTGTTTGAATGTTCATCCTTCAATCCTCCTTCTGTATTTCATTGTGTATACCAGATGAATGTGACCTTGATTTTTATCATGTTGTGTCATGTGATTCCATTTATTAATTTGCATAAATCATTACACAAATAGGGGAATGGAGAATTGGTGAGAGGGAGAGTTGCTCAGACCACAATTATCTCACTTTTAAATTACGAAAGAAACACCAACAATCAGCAATACAAGTTTAGAATATTGTCACCCATCGCATTATTGTCGGCACTACCGCAAAGGAGCCGAAGGAAAGAGACAGAGAATGGCCGCATTGTTGGGGCGCTTGCCAAAAGAGAGAAAAGGATAGAGACTTCGGGAATCTTCTGCTTTGTATTTCACCGCAATAACTGAACTTTCCAGAATAGTGCCTGGGAGATATAAATAGCGGTAAAGTGCTACACAAAAGGGAGAGTAAGACGTATGTGAAGCGTTGAGTAGTCGTGCCGACGGAGAGGACAGACGTATGTGAAGCGTTGAGGAGTCGTGCCGACGGAGAAGGGACAGTTGTTGTGTTACTAGTTCGGAGCCGTGCTGTTGGTGAATGGAAAAAAAGACTTTCTTGCTGTTGCAACGAGTGTAAAAAGGTACTGTCTACGGAAATAAAAGTGTTTCTTTATCTAGACTACATCTTCTTCTTTACTTTACACCCACCAAAGTCACACTGGTGTCAGAAGTGGGATTTAACGATGGAGGCTACATTGGTGAGCTTTTTACACGAGCTGAAAGCAGAGATGAGGACGGCAAACGACAACCTCGCTGCCGAGCTGAAAGAGATGAAGACGGCAAACGACAACCTCGCTGCCAAAATGGAAACGTCAAACGACAACCTCATTGCCGAGCTGAAAGAGATGAAGACAGAGCTATCGGCGAAAATTGACGGCGAACTGACTGGCGTGACGGAAGACGTGGAACAACTCGGCGAACTGACTGGCGTGACGGAAGACGTGGAAGAACTCGGCGAAAAGGTGGAAGACCTCTGCCAGCATGTGGACGTCGTGGAGGACGACGGGGAACGTCTTGGCGCCCTGGTAGTAAGAGTTGACGAGAGCGTCAAAGTACTGGATGCCAGGGGCAGACGGAATAGCGCGGACCCGGGGAGGGAGCACCTAGTGGCCGAGGCGACAGTTGCGCCCGTTTCAGATGATATGAGGGAAGACCTGGAACAACTCGGCGAACTGATTGGCGTGACGGAAGACGTGGAACAACTCGGCGAACTGATTGGCGTGACGGAAGACGTGGAACAACTCGGCGAACTGACTGGCGTGACGGAAGACGTGGAAGAACTCGGCGAAAAGGTGGAAGACCTCTGCCAGCATGTGGACGTCGTGGAGGACGACGGGGAACGTCTTGGCGCCCTGGTAGTAAGAGTTGACGAGAGCGTCAAAGTACTGGATGCCAGGGGCAGACGGAATAGCGCGGACCCGGGGAGGGAGCACCTAGTGGCCGAGGCGACAGTTGCGCCCGTTTCAGATAACGAAAGTGTACGTCTCGGGGAAGACAAAGGGGCAGTTCAGGGACGTCGTCGAGGATCCTCTGGAGGAATGTGTCGGGTACGTAACCAACCAGGATATGACGTGGAGGACGATCAGCAGGGAAGCGCACAAGCAAACGAGCAACACGCGAGAACCGACTTGGCGTGGGACATGGGGGGACCGTCGGAGCCATCCAATCACCTGACGCATAGTGCCGTGAACGGAAGAATGGCGGACATCATCGTGGACGGCAGGATACAGGAGAGGCCGTGCCGAGCACGAGTGAACACGAGTGCAGCGGTGGACGTGACTCGCGCGGATGTGGCGGGGGTTGTTGCCGGACCCATCGGAAGCAAGGTGGCTGCGAAGGTGCGCCAGAGAGGTCGGCGGACATGGTACTCAGTGAACCGTTTCCAAGTGCGCAGGATGGCCTGTCAACACACCAGTAAGAAGGGGAACTGGACGAGGGACCGTCAAGACCGGCGGTACTGTTGCAGAATTTCGAAGCAGGATGGCATACATCGTCCTACCCGGACCAAGGGACACTATCCAACAGCGATACCTAGGATCGTGCCTCCTGGAGAAGAGGTTCGATGGGTTAGTCCACCGGTGCGCAAGGGAGATGCCGCAATGATAGTGCTGGTCGGGACGACCAGCTCTGAGGAGGGAGCAGTGTCATCCATCGCATTATTGTCGGCACTACCGCAAAGGAGCCGAAGGAAAGAGACAGAGAATGGCCGCATTGTTGGGGCGCTTGCCGAAAGAGAGAAAAGGATAGAGACTTCGGGAATCTTCTGCTTTGTATTTCACCGCAATAACTGAAATTTCCAGAATAGTGCCTGGGAGATATAAATAGCGGTAAAGTGCGACACAAAAGGGAGAGTCAGACGTATGTGAAGTGTTGAGTAGTCGTGCCGACGGAGGGGACAGACGTATGTGAAGCGTTGAGGAGTCGTGCCGACAGAGAAGGGACAGTTGTTGTGTTACTAGTTCGGAGCCGTGCTGTTGGTGAATGGAAGAAAAGACTTTTTTGCTGTTGCAACGAGTGTAAAAAGTTACTGTCTACGGAAATAAAAGTGTTTCTTTATCTAGACTACATCTTCTTCTTCTTTACTTTACACTCACCAAAGTCACAATATTAAGGTACGTAACAAATGTAGAGAGCTGCAAAGTTTTTGAGAGGGACCTAATAAGAAATATCAAACAAAAGCAACACTATAATAATTGTGAATATAAATGAGCTAGATAAGGCATTTTACTTCCTGATAAACAATGAGACAGACATGGAGAAGGTAGTCAACAACTTCAGGACACAATTACAAAATGTTGTTGTTGTTTTCTAGTGCCTTGCATCTGGCAATGAAGCCATTAGCATTCGTGCTTTCCAATACTTTTGAACTGTAGTTTCTTCTGATCTTAATGCTTCACAGGTCTTCAAGTGGTCTTTGTTCATTTCTGCTGGATCGTTACACAGGACACATATTGGTGAGCAATTACAAAATGTAAAGTCCTTCAAAACTTGTACATCATCAGGTAAGAACATGAAAATAGGTTTGGTACTAGGTGGACACAGGAGCTCATGATCATGAAAATGGACTGTAGCACTGAGGAGAAGATACCAGAAAACAAAGAATAATGCTGTTCTTAGAGAACAACAAAAGACACAACAGAGAAGAAAAAGTACCAGACAAATATTTGCAAAGAAAAGACCAGAGCTTGGAAAGAATTTTGCAACATGACTAGACCTAGGAACCCATGGAACAAAGTGTATAAGCTTGCTCCAGGCAAGGTAAGGACTAATGCATCAATAACACTCTTTTAAAATCTGATGGATTTATTACAATGGATATTGAAGAAACAGTAGCTATAATGTTGCAGCACTTCATAGCAGAAGATGATTCCAGAGACGACAACGAATATCATCAACATCTTAGAGCATTATCCAAGATACTGCCTGATTCAGATGAAGACAGGGAATTCACACAAGATGAAGTTAGTTACACTAGCTAGTTTCAGTAATAATAAGTGCCCAGGTGAAGATAGAACTAGCACTGAAATTCTAAGACAAATGTTTTAGAGTATTTCCAATGTATGTGATATCAGTATATAATGGCTGCCTAAAGAGTGGAAGCTTCCCTAGAGGATAGAAAAGATCCCGCATAATACCAATTGTAAAACCTGGTAAAGAAGAAAGTCTTAAGGTCTTGAAGTATAGACCAATAAGCTTATTAAAAGTAGCTGAAAAAATACTGGAAAAACTCTTAATTAATAGGGTAATATATCATGTCCACTCCAAAGGCCTAATGAATGTAAGTCAATATGGGTTCATCCCACAAAAAGGCACAACAAATGCAGCTATAGCACTCAAGGAAACTGTTGAGAGGAACCTCAAGGAAAGAAAAACCATTACACTAGTGGCTCTAGATGTTAAAGCACCTTTGACAGAGCTTGGTGGCCCAGCATTCTAAATGCTTTGCAAGAATTTAACTGTCCACAAAACTTATACCAGCTATTTTATCAAAGAGTTTCCATATTGTCAACAAGCACCTTGAAACTGGAAAAATCAGTTACTTAAGGATGTGTGCAAGGAAGCTGCTGTGGACCAGGCCTAAGGAATATCCATTATAACTCATTGCTGAATATTACATTTTCAAAATTTACAAAGGTATTGGTGTTTGCAGATGACCTTGTACTTCTCACTGCAGGAAACATTAAATTGGAAATAAAAAAATTATGGATCTACAGAAAGTAGAACAATGGGCCAAAATCAATAAAACACAATTTAAGAAACTGGAAGCTTTCATGACCGGAGTCAGAATTATAGCTAGAGATTTCTTCTGGGCTTAAAAGCCGTGATCTGCTGGTGTTTAGAGGCCCAGATGTTTTGTCCACACCTGCGGTGGACATCATTGGTGGCTTGGTCTGCAATTCTTGTTCCATTACTCTGTTATACTACAAGAATAGCTGAAAAATAAAAACATGACCTATAGCTTTTAAATTAAATTAATTACAACAACACTGTTTTCAAACTTCTATGAAAGGAAGATGACCTATAGCTTTTGATGTTCATATGGTTTGTCAAGAACCTATGAACCATTTAGATGACTGCTATTTCTAATTGATCCACCTCCCAGGATTGTCAATGAAAAAAAGAAAATTCAATACCCAAATCTTCCATCAGCTATTTGACCTATTTCACATTGAGATACTTTACCACTTCCTATGGAATGGAGCCTGTTCGTAAATTCCTTCAAGTTAAGTTTGAAAGCTGTATTACCTCACAATAGCAATTGTCTTTCTTCTATTTCTGTTGGTCATGCAGTTTACATGGAGGAGACTTAGGCAAAATGAAAGTCCTCCTCAACTCAATCAAATGTGCTGAACACAAATGAAAAATGGAACACTGGAATGAAGCAATGCTTGCAGATTACTGCTGATCTCTGTATAGAGATGCTCTGGAGCTCACCAGAGGAAAGCCAAAAGACAAAAAGCGTATAAAGCTTAGACCCAGCCACCTGCTAGGGATTCTTCCATCAATTCAGAACTCTTGGACTATAGCATTCATTAAAAAAATTCAACTGGACTTTAAATGTTGTTGACATATTTAATTGAAATGTACTGTTTTCTTAATCTGCTAAAATAAAATATTTCCACCTATTGTGAATCATAGAAACTAGAGCTAATAAATGTTTTTCTTTGTAATATTCTTGTTTTTTTGAACCCAAAATTAGTAAGAGTTGGCTCATGAAGTGAAGTAAAAATTAAAAAATATATTTTTTTTTGTTGGCCAATGTTTTCTTTATGAGGTCTAAACAGATACCAACTGCTTTCAGATTTTGATCCACTGCTTTGATGACATCTTCCACAAATAAGTGCAAAGTGTGGTTAATTCCTTTCCATTTTGAAAACCAAACTGGGAGGGGTTATACATACCATGTTTTTATATCAATGATAGGAACCATTTTGCTGCAGATTTAATTCACTCTATGATAGGCCTAATAGTTTTTAGGGTTTTGTTTGCCTACTTTTTGGAAGATAGGATGCACTTTGGCCATTTCAAACATCTGAGTGAAAGTAACAATACTGAAAGAGGTTTTTAATAATATCTGCCAAGGGCTCAGCAATATAAGTTGCACAAGTCTTAACTACTGAATTGGTATTATACCATCAAGTCCAAACAGAATGTTTGTTTCTCAGATTTTTCATAATACTGATTACTTCACTCTGTATTATGAGGCAGAGATAAGTCCCATTCCCTTATGAAATGTACATACAGAAATGTACCTATGCGTAAGGCTTCTTTAAATGCACGTGTGGAAGAATTTAGATGCTCAAGTACATATATTTGAAAAGTGGTTTAAAGATATGGCAAATAAACTGTCTAATCTAATCTACTTAGCCATCCAGACTATTTATTTTTTCCTCATTTTAATCTTGTTTCTGGAAAGACAAGTTTGAAGTAATGTTTGAAAGCATTTAAAAAGTGATTACATTTACTTAAAAGTTGAAGGTTATGGAATGTCTCATCATTGCTCTTTAAAAATAGGCTTAAATAATAAGCCTGACGTTAACTGACATCTGCATGGTCCGACTGATCTGGAATACAACAATAATTTTACCTTCAATCCATTAAAACTGGTGGCCAATAAAAACACGAGGAGCAGCAGGAAGCTGCAAAATTGCTAAAGAAGAAGCAGAATGAGAAGAAGAAGAAGAAGGAGGAGGAGGAGGAGGAGGAGGAGGAGGAGGAGGAGGAGGAGGAGAAGGAGAAGGGGGAGGGGGAAGGGGAGGAGAAGGAGGAGGGGGAAGGGGAGGAGGAGGAGAAATTCTTACCTGATTCCTCATCCTCTGGGATCATTATTGTTTTATGTTCAGTAATTATAGCTCCATTTCTGGTTCCTGTATTACCTGTAACACACCAAAACCTTTAGTTACATCTTTAATTTCTCAAACAATATATAAAAATTGGAAATAATCTTACCTTGGAGGGCAGATTTTTCTGTATGCACAACAGAGTTACTTTCGAGTGAGATTGTATTTCCAGGAATTTGTTTGTAGCCTTGCCTGCGATACCACCGCACTTTCTTTCGTACCCAGCTGCTGATTTTAGAATTGAAGTACATTGCTGTAAACAAATTAAAAAATTACATAAGGTAATAAAATTAAGTAAAAACTGAAACGTTACTTTTTTCAGGGCCAATGTTTTTCTAGCACAGGAAACTTCTGTGAGAAAATAGCAAAGTGGTATGGAAAAAAGGATATGAAATATAAAAATCTGATGTGTTGTACTCACATGACTTTCTCTGCTCTTGTACTAACCATTCTTACTAACTCTTATTCCTGTTTCTTCTTTGTGTTAGTTGAGATAAACATTTGCAGAAAATATTATCTTGTTGTTTATTTCCTTGTAGGTGCAAGGGGAATATGGGAATACAGTAGACTTTGAGCAATAGTTAAATCTTTTAAAGCTTTGAGATTCCATTCTCTTTGCATGGCTAAGATATAAAAGAAATGAATAAAGATCTTTCATTTGACGAAAGTTTGTGTTCCAAAACTCACACAAATAACAAGGCATATCTCTGAAATGGTTCACTTCACAGAACAATTTATTTGGAGATAAATTGTATGTCTTAGTAAGATCTACATTTTTTTGTACAGTAAGATTTGGTCTATCTCTTATGGTTTACCAGTTATGCAAAAGTCATGCAGAGTAAACAGGACTACTAGGCTATAGCCCAAACATTCAAAAAATACATTTCATTTGCGATAAAAATGTCTCAAACATATGGCATGTTAATAAAAATCCTTAGAACCATTTTCAAGAGAATCATAATCTTTTAAAAAGTTTTCATAAAGTTACATAATTATTGTTACATAATTAAATTACATTAATCTTATTATGTTGTTTATCGCAGGTATGACGAACTTGATTCTTCACATGTTCTACAAGTGATTTTACTTGTTTTTCATAGGTGGTCACGTGATAATGGCTACAGGTTGGTCGCACAGTTTACACACACAGTTGTTCCCATGGTCATGAAAACTCTTGGTCTTTCATATTTTGTGGTGGTCCATGCACTGCTATTGAGTTCACCAAGTGTCAGAGGTCTTGATTTGTATTGGTCCAGGATCTGTTTGCTTTGGCTTCTGTTGTATAGAAGTCCAGCCATATCTGCTCCCTCTTCTACTCTCCTTCGTAGTAGTTGGTTCAAGCTTTTGGTTGTTGGGAGCCTCAACCCAGGCCTTCTATAAAAAAGGGTTTCCTGGTGAGTTCATATGCTAGCCTCGACTTCGTGTGCTTTGAAACAGCTAAGATGGTCTTCAAGAAGCATGATTTGACTGCTTCCAAAATTATTAAGTCTTTTAGACACAGCTTTTCCAAAATGAGGTCTATTCCATAGGTTCATGAGAACATAGAATGTCAATTTCTGGTTGGAAAGCTAATGTGAAAGAATTCTACCTGTCCATATTACTCTTACACACCAATTTGTCCATGTTTGTTTAATAAAATTTAATATGGTTAAATTTAATGATATTATTCACTTTGAAGCAATTATTTTCTGTGAAGAAAGGTTATCAATTATAAATTTCTACAGCTAGATCAGCCTTCTTGTTTCTTGCTGCAACTGCAGAGTTTATTTTTGATGTGCATGTGGACTTTCAATTGCTTTGTTAAGCTCATTGACAGCAGATATGAGCCATTCCATGGCAAAAATTGACCTTAATGTCTCAGATTTTCTTGAAAATTTGTTTGGTGATTTGGAACAAAATACATTTGACCCATGTTTCTTCATTTTATAAAAAAAAAAAGATTATTTGCTGAAATTAATTTTTGAAGTGTCTCAAAAATCGCGCGCTCCTCACCCTTTGACCAATCATACCTCCGATTGTAATTAAGCAAATTACTTGATCTTTGGCTCAAATTAAAGATAAATTGCAGTATTTTGTGAGGTGTTTATTAGAACATTTTATTAATTATTATTAATATTATATTTTACACCATTAAATTTTTAAAGTTAGATAATAAAGCAAATTCGACCATTTAAAAATCTGAAAAAAAAAAAACTAAAAATACAGTGAAGTTTATTCAATATTCTCAGAAAAAATCAGAATGGAGCCTTTAATAGTTCAGTTGTAATTAACTTTACAAATCAGAGCAACGAACATGTGTGACAGCGGTGACAGCTACTGTAACCTCGCACAATTGCCACCTTCCATTACGGCAACTGTTCACTGCTTGAGGTTCCATGAATGTTACAACAGTACAGTAAGGAGAACACTGCTAGCTGACACTATTATATGTACACTATGAGCATCTTCAAAATGTTTTTAAAATTTGCATTTTAAGCTAATGTTTCCATAAAACACAAAACTTTAAATTTCTACTCGTCTGCCTCGTTCTTTGAAAGAAAATTGTTTCACTGAAGCTTCAGTTTTTGACAAAGGAATGAAGGAGTGTAATTTTAAAGCATTACTGGAAGTCCTGTAGGTGAACTCATATCTTTTGTTTCTTTCATCAGCTCATATTGTATAATTCTGCAAATGAAACCATGCACTACATGAGGAGAGAGGGGGAAGGTCTGCATGATCTGAGACAGTCCTTGCTAATTCACAGGTGCTTTTTACTGCAGCGTGCAGTTGAACACATAGATCTTTGCGATAAGGAGTGAATATAGTACATTTGTGAGACATTGATCGTAGGTAAATCAATTATGCCACCTGTATGTTCTAAATTAGGGACCAAAACATTACACAGTCAGAGTAGAGAAATTGTTTCAATTCTATGGACGTACATGAAGAAAGAAGCTAAAAGCAAAGAACTGATTACATTAGAAGATTTTTTAAAAAAAATTCAAAAGCACGTATCAGATGCCACAGGAGTATCAGAAAGAAGGTACATTGTGGAGACATTTTTCTGCATGGACTGTACTACCTTAGTAAGAAGTTATGTGAGTAGCATATGAAGCTGATGCACCAATTTGCATGCTGTCTTCAGTCACCTGGCTCGGTACTGTCTTTCAAGCTTTACATTTACTTTCTCCAGGAGCCAAGAACAGTGAATCCAGTTGAACAACGGATCTCTACTTCATGGCGTCCGTGAGCGCTTGCAGGCCTCCAGAAAAAAAATTGTAGCAAATGCACTTCACACACTCCATAGTTTTTAACATCTTATTTTATAGATAAAATGTCAAGGAATATGTGTGTATCTTTTTTTTTTTTTTTTTTTTTTTATTTTTAACACATCGATTTAAATTATATTTTTGGTTTTGCAAAATATACCATCAAAAAAACAGTCCAAAACTTGTGTATAATAATGATTGGTTGAAAGTTGTTAAAAGTGTTGTTTTTACCCTTTCCAGTGCACCAAACCCCAACTCTCAACTCTATATGGCCTTAGAGTAACAAGTGATTTTATATTATGGTGCGCGCAGAAATTGCTTAATTTCTTATAGCCATAACTAAGCAAGTAATTTAAAAATAAGGAAATAACAAAATATGGGTCTCCATATTTGATGCCTATTATTCATAAAAAAAGTTGAACTTCCTACGAAAAAGTTGTGTTTTATGGGTATGCGACTTGACCCATATGTGGGACACTTCAGTAGTCCAAAAGCTCAATTACAGGAGAATTTAGTGTGTCCCATAATCAAGAATAACAAAACTGTCATCTGTAGCCCAATGGGGGATTATTTTTGTTTTGAGTCACACAATCATCAGCGTTGATGTACAAACTGTTCACCTTAACTATTAGTGTTTGAGTAGTGCAAAAATGAGTAACTATGAGGTATTTTAAAATGGATTAGAATGTAGATTAGTCATGACTGCAAGGGGCTACTTGTTATAGGAATCTGTAGCGCCATGTTAAAGCTTTACTGGACTACTAAATCAAGAAGAAGTGATAATTATTATTTATTTATGCCAACAAGCTTAATGCTGGTACTTTTAAACACACAAGCCTCTGTTTCAACCTCTTAAAGAAGAGATGAGTTTATTCCAAATGTTTCTTTCTGAATAAAACAGTGAAACCCAGCTGTTTTGTAGAACATATGTTCCTCACACAGTATAACTATTTTTAAGCCAAACCCGGCCCACGCCGATGGTTTTTAAGTGTGCTTAAAAACGACAGCTCCATGTCAGTAGATTTACTGGCATGTAAAAGAACTCCTGCGGGACAAAATTCCGGCACACTGGCGATGCTGATGTGATCCTGACAATTGACAGCGTCGTTAAAAGAACAAGAAAATAATAATAATAATATTTTTAAGCTTCTTTGACAGTTGCTGCTATCATTTTTATTACCTGAATAATGAAGAAAATATGAAACCTATGTATACATTATTTTTTTATGCCAACCAACTTATTGCTGGAGTGTGGTGTGAAGCGGAAGATCTGTGGTTCAATTCCCGGCTATGGTATTGAATTTTTCAGTCTTGATTCTACTTCTCAGACATTGCTCACACACAACTTATGTGTTTAAAAACAATAAGCAGTTTGCACAAGTTAGTTGGCATAAAAAATTACAGTTACTATCTAAAGGTTATTTACACCCAGGACATAAAGTGCTTAAGATTGTAAGTTGCAGTTGGGGCATTTATCTCAGGTGTGAGATTACCTTTTGGTCTACTGGGAAAATATAAATCATTTGGGGAATTTAATGTCATACTGTTATGTTGGCAATGGTAGCTTAGTGGTTAGAGCAGCCTTGTATGAAGTGGAAGACCTGTATTTGAAGTCCCGACTATGACATCGAATTTTCAGTCCTGATTCTACCTTTCCCTTTGTAGGCATGTTTAAGTAGTAATTTAGGTTTAGAGTTTAATTTTCCTGCACTTAGCATTTTTATACAGTGTCCTACATCTTTGATTTCTCTACTGTGTACATAGTAAGTAGGAAATATATTGCATTCCACCCAAACAATTTGATACCTGAGATTTCACTGTAAGTACACATTATGAGGTATCCTGAGGTCGAAAATAAGCATTTTCATTTTCTCTATGTATTGCAATAAGTAGAGGCCATATTTTCACCAGAAAGACATGTTTTGAGACTCCCTGAATCCAAATAAAGCATTTTTAGAAAAAGCTGAGAGTGCATACATGCCTGCATCTGTCTGTCTGTCTCTCTGTCTGCCTGACTGTGAACACCATAATTAAAAAATGAAGAGCTACTTAAATACCAAACTTCATATTTAAATTCATGCCTTACAAGGATGCAACACAAAAATTAAAAAAAGAAATTTCCCATCCCATACCAATGAAATTTTGTTTTCTCAAAAAAGGCTCTAACAATTGATACCGAAATTTAGATTTCAAATCGAATGGGCTTGATAAAGACACGTTTTAATTTAATTGCCGGATGTGAGATTTGCGATAAGTGCTGAGTAATAACATAAATAGATAATAGAGCAGGAAGTGTTGTAAGGTGAGCAAGATATGAGTAAATAATAGTCGTTAAATTTGTAGGATAAACACATTATTGGTTTGAAATTAACGAGTCATGACGTCATACCATATAGTTTGAAATCAGTCAAAATTCAGGTCTGCCAACCTTAAAAGTCGCGCGATATATTTAATAAAATATAAAGTAAACATCGTTTAATCATAAAAAGGTAATTATATATTCGAAATTAAAAAAAAAAACATGTTATAATAGAAAGGGACATTTCTAAATTGCGGGAAAAGGAAATAGCATTTTGGATACGAGGCTTTCTTGGATGACGTCATGACATTTAAAATTGGAGAGAACATTTTCTTAGCGTGGGTAAGCCAGAAAGCGTCACTACTCAGCCCAGACCAGTACCGCACGTTATGGTGTGCAGACGTGAGAGCGATTCTTCTGCGTATAGAAAATCGGCATAACTCCCGAAAGTATATAAGAAGTAATAAACAATATACAAAGGTTTTCTTGGGTAGTCTATAACACCTACGCATACCCGAGATAAAGAAAGAGATCTCATCCTGAACTAGCCGGAACGAACCAAATCAAAGGGCGACACCACGTAACCAACGACATTTACGCATCAAATGGCGATCCGACGAGAACCCAACGACAATCCGCCACAAGTGGCGACCCAACGTGTGGCGTCGAGAGAATAGACCAACCCCAAGACGACCAAGCCAGCATCGAACCAGCAAACAAGAAGGTGCCCAGCGTGTTAACATCTGTGAAACGTGTAGTGAACAAGTTTAAGTGCAGTTAAAATTAAAAAAAAAAAAAAAAAATAGTAATAGTGAAAATAATAGTGAAAATTGTGAAATATTGGTGAGTAGAAAAACACATGTAAATAGCTTAGAAATGGAAGACAGTGATAGCGATTTTCTAGGTTTTGAGAGTCCGGAAATTGAGAAAAGTGTAGTTAGGATGGAAGAATATAATCAAAATATAATCGGTAGCAGAATATGCCAAGAAGTAGAAGATCAGAACGTTAGAGAAACACCTAGAGGTAGCTCAGAAATGTTTAGTACTAATTCAGAAAGGCCAGTGATTATGTCAGAAATAGAGAATATGTTTCAAAAGATAATGAAAAAGATGAGTACAGAGTTAAGTCAAAAGATAATAGATGAAACTAGTAAAGAATTAAGAACAGTGAAAAAGATGAGTACAGAGTTAAGTCAAAAGATAGATGAAACTAGTAAAGAATTAAGAACAGAGTTAGGACAGAAATTAGAGAAGGGACAACAGGAATTGGGAATGCAATTGGAAAATCAGAAGAGAGCTTTAGAAACCTTTAGGGAAGAAGTTAGGGAGGAAATTAATAAAGTCAGTAGTGAAGTAAAAGAAAATAGAGAACAGGTTAAGGGAGAATTAGAGACAATAAGGCAAGAAGTAAAGAATTCTGAAAAGAAATTAGGTCAACAAGTTAGTGAAAAATTAGATAAAGAAAGGGAAAGAGTTACATATAGATTAGACAAACAAAGGGAAGAGGTAGTACAAAGGTTAGATAAAGACAGGGAAGAAATTAGAGAAGAGTTACAGGGGTGTAAAGTTAGAATGGAAAGATCTGATGTAGAAAGTGAAAGGCAGGCTAGAAATTTAGAGGATGTTACAGACCAAATAAAAGGGATAGTAACAGAAATTACTCAGGTAAAAGAGGCCCTAGAAAATTTGAAATTAAATGAAAATGCATGTAATCACAACAATCTTAATAATGAAGCTGCAAGAAACGAGGCAATACCAGGTGTATCAGCTGACATTTCGATGCAAAATAGAGGTAACAGTAATTCCCATTCTGATCTCAGAAATAGTTCAGGGACAGGTGACAATTCAAATTTACATTGGCCTAACCATGTCTTAAATGAAATGACACCTCCAGTTTTTGAAAATGAAGATTCAGATGATCCTAAAGCCTTTTTAGAAGGGTTACAAGAGTACTTCACGGTGAAACGTATACCAGAGGAGTACAAGATGGTGATAGTAAGAAAATGCCTAAAGGGTAATGCTGCCAATTGGCTAGGCCTTTCTATGGGTAACAATAATGATTACAGGACCTTTAGGAACATCTTTTTAACCAGATATTGGGGGGCTAGTAGGCAGGCTAATATTAGAGTTGAATTAAGCAATGGAAAGTTTAATCCTAGATCGGAGGAATCGATGGTCAACTATTTTATGAGAATAGCGAGAAAATCGAAGATGTTGGATCCTCCCTTAGATGAAAAAGATCTAATAAATATAGTTACTCCACATTTTCCGGAAACGCTTCAACACTACCTAATCATAGCCCGACCCGATAGCATTGCAGCTATGACCGAATTATTATCAGCCTTAGAAGTCAATAAGCCAAAACACGCATTTGGAAATAAATATGAAGAAAAAGAAACTGTAAATTCTTTCGGGCAAGGGGCACAGTATTATCAGAATAGAAGTGAGATTAGGGAAAGATATAAAGGACCAGTACCAAGGATGGAATCATTCCGGTGGGAAAATCAAGGTAGATATAACCAGGAAGGGCATCACCAAAATAGAAATGGTAATCTAAGGGGAAGAAATATAAGGGTGAATTATATGAATACAAATAGATTTGATTGAGGTAGACGGGGACGTTATTTTGGACATAGTAGAAATTCAAATGATGGGTATTGGACAAACAGAGATAATGAGTTTAGACCGAGGTCACCAAGACTGGGAGAAAGATGTTATAATGGACGAAATTCCCCGAAAATGCGGAAATGGTTGAGGCCATTAACACGGTCAAAAACATGGTAGGAAGTAACCCCGATTTAATGCAGGAAAACAGAAGTAACAATTCGGGAAATAGTACAGGAGCCATACATAGAAATCAGGGAAACGCCAGACCCGGTCAAACGCGCCTTCAGTGAGAACTGGGTATCCTAGTAATGATTGTGATAAGTACTCGGAAATAAATAGTCCTGGATGATACAAAAGAAAAGAGAATGGAAAAATAGAATCGACGAAAACGAAAAAGTAGGAGATCCACCTAAAATCAAAATTGGAGTAAATGGAAAACAATACAATGCAATTATAGATACGGGATCAAATAGCACAGTATGCTCACAAAATTGTTATGATAATTTACAAAGTAGCGGTTTTAAAGTAATGTCTTTACCAGTTAATGGGGTATATTGCTCGCTAGCTGTGGGAAAACGAAAAGAGAGAGTAAAATTTCAAGCAATGATAAATATTGAAATAAATGGGAGAATACTAGGAATTTTATTTCTGATTGTAGGAAGACTTGTGACAGATATTATAATAGGTTGTGATTGTCTTTATGCCTGGGAAGCTGTGGTGAATTTTAAAAACATGATTGTAAAAATGAAAGTTGAAGATGAGACCATTATAGTGCCTTTTGTGGAAGATAGTAGTTCAGAAACTATTGTAAGAGAAAAAGAGGAAGAAGAAATCCAAGGGGATACATTCTTTGTAGAATATGTTAAAGTAGGAGCTATGGAATTAACTGAAGTAAATGTCAAAGAGTACAGTGTCGATAATAAAGAAAATGTAGAATGGGATAAAAATGATTTCATAGACAATTTGAGGTTTTCTGACGCAACTAGGTACTATGATAGGGAGAGTAGTGAAGACTTAGAAGAATTATTGAGGGAAAAGGTAACTCAGGCTGATCAACTAAATGAACAACAGAGGGATAAACTGTTTGAAATATTAATCCAAAATAAAGAAGTATTCTCTGAGAAACCTGGTAAATGTAATATTTATACTCATTCGTTTGAGATGATACCCATCAAACCTTTTACACATAAAGCGAGAGCTATCCCTAGTACCATAAGAGAAGAGGTAGATGCAGTTATAAAGTCAATGTTAGAAGATGAGGTTATTGAGATTTCGAATTCAGAATTTGTGAATCCCCTATGTATTGTAAATAAGGCCAATGGAAGATTAGGGTGACATTAGACGCGAGAAAACTAAATTATTGTTCCTCATACTTTCCATCAGGGAATCCAACAGAACGTGTCCTCCGAGATATAGGAATTTATTTACGTGTACTTACACATCATAATCACAAGGATTGGGTGAAATATTGTCCATTGATAGAAAAGATTATCAATCACACCATTAATGTAACTACTGGGTTTGCCCCAATAAAATTAATGTTAGGAATTGAACCAGAACCAATATTGATCGGGGTACCAAGAATACTCAGAATAAATGACATTGAGTTAAGTGAAGAAGAAAGAGCGAAAATTGCTTTTGAACGAATCAAGAAAAAGGCAGAGGAGCGAAAATTAAAGAAAAAGAGTAGAAAACATAAATGGGAACCTAAGATAGGCGATTGGGTACTAGTTAAAGACCATAAGTTATCAAGTGCGTTGCGAGGTAGGAACAAAAGGATGGAATTGTTATATAAAGGTCCTGCAGAAATTATATCAAAATTTGGTTATCATACCTATGAATTAAAAGATGTTAAAAATGAAAAATGTCTGGGAAGATGGCATAAACAACTCCTTCGACCATATAAGAAACCGTGTGGTACCTTGGAACCTTGATTTCATGTAAAAAAAATTCGAAGTGTCATTTGTCTATTGGCACCCAATCAGCTTTGAGATAAAATTTAAATGTTAGCTTACTTGAAAACCATATATTGGTCAGGTACTTACATATTCATGACAAATGCAGAATGTGAATTGCTATATATTACAAAGAGCTTAAGAATATATTGTATAGAGCTCACAATAACAGCTTCAGAAAGATTGTTAAAATATTCATCTCCGCATAGAGAGAAAACAGAATATTTACTTTGTAAACATTTGTTAAAATATTTAGATGTATAGATAGTTATCACAGCAAGACAAAGAAAGAACTTGTCTGAAGAGTGTAATGGATTTATATAAATATATGTACATTTTAGTGCTTAAAGGATCTAGTAAAGATATGTGTTACAATAACAAAAGTGAAAATTCACAGTGCAAGTGCTAGTGAGAGCGAAGTGAGCAAACATGAACTAAAAGAAGGAAGTATAAAGAAAGACTCTTGAAATTTAACCTTTATATAAAAGTTTCACAGAAGAAACCATAACATATTGTAATTAGTATTTAAGGATTAATGTTAAGTCAAGTGTATAATTGTTTGTCATGTTAAAAAGATTAATGAGAAAATATGTTAATAACCAATTTCAAAACAGTGTAATTGAAAATTGTATATAATGGGAGTGTTGCCGATTATTCAAAATACAGGAGTAATTTTAATTTTTCTTTCGGGCAAGACATTTACATTATTTTATTATGAAATAATAAAATAATATAAATGGGGGCATTTGATACCGAAATTTAGATTTCAAATCGAATGGGCTTGATAAAGACACGTTTTAATTTAATTGCCGGATGTGAGATTTGCGATAAGTGCTGAGTAATAACAAATAGATAATAGAGCAGGAAGTGTTGTAAGGTGAGCAAGATATGAGTAAATAATAGTCGTTAAATTTGTAGGATAAACACATTATTGGTTTGAAATTAACGAGTCATGACGTCATACCATATAGTTTGAAATCAGTCAAAATTCAGGTCTGCCAACCTTAAAAGTCGCGCGATATATTTAATAAAATATAAAGTAAACATCGTTTAATCATAAAAAGGTAATTATATATTCGAAATTCAAAAAAAAACATGTTATAATAGAAAGGGACATTTCTAAATTGCGGGAAAAGGAAATAGCATTTTGGATACGAGGCTTTCTTGGATGACGTCATGACATTTAAAATTGGAGAGAACGTTTTCTTAGCGTGGGTAAGCCAGAAAGTGTCACTACTCAGCCCAGACCAGTACCGCACGTTATGGTGTGCAGACGTGAGAGCGATTCTTCTGCGTATAGAAGATCGGCATAACTCCCGAAAGTATATAAGAAGTAATAAACAATATACAAAGGTTTTCTTGGGTAGTCTATAACACCTACGCATACCCGAGATAAAGAAAGAGATCTCATCCTGAACTAGCCGGAACAAACCAAATCAAAGGGCGACACCACGTAACCAACGACATTTACGCATCAAATGGCGATCCGACAAGAACCCAACAACATTCCGCCACACAATTCTGTTTAAATTGTCATGTTTTACTGATTTTCATAAAAAATGAAATGTATATATTGAATTTTCTGGGAATGTCCTCAGAAGTTCTCTGCAGTCTGGGTGACTTTTGCACATCTGGTAAACCATAGGAGGTAGACAAATTCTTGCTATACAAAAAAGAAAATGTATGTCTCATTAAAACACATAATTTATGTTAATTATATTCTTTTTTGTGGGGTTATCTGAGATATCTGTTATTATTGGTTTAAATTTTCCATTACTTATACATTTTTTAGATGCAAATTTGAAATATTTTTTTTCACCTGGTTATGCATTCTGGTTATGAAGGGAATTTGAAGTCATCATGAGTGACCAACTCTTAAAAGATTTGACCACATTTTAAGCCTACTGTATTCCCCTATTTCTGTTGTACCTACAAGGAAATGTATAATTAAAATTATTTCTACAAATGTTTATCTTGATGAACATGAAGTAGATAGAAGAATAAGTGTTTTTAAGAATAATTTGTGCAGGAGTGAGTAGAGAAAGTCATGTGAATGCAACACATCAGATTCATAGAAAAGTTCTGAGTGTCTCTGTGATTAGCTTATTTCAATAAGAAAAGTTGGTTGAATACCAAACAAGTATTTAAGTTCTCCATCTTTCATGGCTGCAACACAAAGATTTTTAAGAAAATTGTACCACCACAGACTACCTATAGAATATAAAAAATATCATTATTTTCAATTTTCTCAAAAATGGCTGCAATGATTTTGATAAATATGTCATGTTTAAATAACTTTAATGAAAAATGAATTATACAGGTATATCTTGAATTTTCTGGAAATTGATGCGAAAATTATGGTGTTGGTTCACGTTGGATCGCCATTTGTAGCGGAATATATGATGGTCACGTTGTGTCGCCCTTTGATGTGGAATTGATGTTGTTCGCTCCGGCTTAGTTCAGCATGAAATCTCTTTAATCCCGGGTATGCGTAGGTATGTTTATAGATTACCCCAGAAGAACTTTTGTATATTATTTATTTTTTACTCTCAGACACTTTCGGAAGTTATGCCGACTTCCGCTACATAGAGATACTCGCAGAGCAATCGCCCTCACGTGTGTACACCACAATGTTCACCACCGGTCTGGGGCGAGTGGTGACGCTTTCTGGCGTCCCCACGCTAAGAAAACGTTCTCTCCGATTTTAAATGTCATGACGTCATCCACAAGAAAGCCTCGTATCCAAAATGCTATTTCATTCCTTTTCCCAATTTAGAAATGTCCCTTTCTATTATAACATGTTCTTTTTTGAATTTCGAATATATAATTACCTTTTTATGATTAAACGATGTTTACTTTATATTTTATTAAACATATCGCGCGACTTTTAAGGTTGGCAGACCTGAATTTCAAATTATGTGGTATGACGTCATGACTCGTTAATTTCAAACCAATAATGCATTTATCTTGCAAATTTAACGACTATTATTTACTCATATCTTGCTCACCTTACAACACTTCCTACTCTATTATCTACCTATGTTATTACTCAACACTTATCGCAAATCTCATATCCGGCAATTAAATTAAAACGTGTCTTTATCAAGCCCATTCGATTTGAAATCTAAATTTCGGTATCAAAATAGACATTGAAATCCTCTTCCTTATGGATGACTTTTGCGCAACTGGTAAACTGTAAGGGTAAGAAGTATCACTGAAAAAGAATATATATTTCTAATTAAAACAGATAATTTATGTCAGATATAATTCTCTGTGGATTTAGCAATTTCAAATATATTCCTTGTATATTCCTTGTTGTTGGTTTGAATGTTTCAATACTTACACTTTTTTTCAAATGAGAAGCCTTAAAGCCCTCCCTTTCTCAAATTAGAAGTTGTTATTCCTTCTTTCTCCCTCACCCTCTCTCTATATATACTGCTGAGTAAGTATGGATCAAGCATTAGAAACTTATAAATAATTAACAAACTGCAATTTAAGCTCTTCTCCTTAAATGAGTAGTCTGTATTAACATTTATAAGAAAAGAATATTGGATAATTGTATTTGTGTGAACAAGTGACATGTGACCTTTGTTATATTATATTGTCTTGTTTTGACTGAAATTATTCCCACAATTTCAGGGTGGGAGGAATGTTAGAAATGTAGTTAGCAATGACACAGGTTTAGTTATGACTTCCATTGTCATTTGTTAAAAGAGTTGAAAATGTGAACATTTGTTTTATCCATTACGATAATATTATTGAATTATTGAACTTGTAACAAGATTTTAAGTTAGGAAATATATAAAAGGAGTCAGATTTTAGTATTTTATATAGATTTATAACAGAGAGGGAGAAGAGGTGACCCTTGCGGCCTGGGCAGCAACTTCCAGGTAGGGCCAGGGAATAGGTTCTAGAACACAAGCAACTATGTCATCTGTCTGTATTTGTTGGAACAAACCTGAAAGATGACAAGGGAGGGAAATTATATATGAAGGGAAAGGAATCCATGGAGAAGAGATTAATGCACCTCAGCATTCACTTAAGTGACAAGGGGAAACCATGGAAAAACTCTTGTCCGAGTGTGCAGCCATGGGAATCGAACCCTTGATCTTCTTAATGTGGGCCACAGATATTACTGCATGAACTATCCTACTCGGTTTCCAAGTCTTATTTTAACACTAGAATGGTGGAAGGGGTCAAAACGACCCCAATTTAAATGTGATCCTGTTTAGTTTTCAGATATTTGTATTTTTTCTTCAGATTTCACAACTTTTACTAATTTGCATTGCTCTTGAAAGTTGTTGTTGTTGTTTTCTAGTGCCTTGTATCTGGCAATGAAGCCATTAGCATTCGTGCTTTCCAATACTTTTAAACTGTAGTTTCTTCTGATCTTAATGCTTCACAGGTCTTCAAGTGTTCTTCATTCATTTCTGCTGGATTGTTACACAGGACACATATTGGTGAGGCTGAGATACCTATTCTGTAGAGATGACTTGCCAAGCAGTCATGATTTGTCAATAGTCCGAAGGCTGCAACAGCTGTTTTCCTTGGTCTCTGGGGGATTATATCTGGATTGGAAAGTAGTGTAATCCATTTTTTATCTTTGGCATTTGTTTCTATTTCTTGTAGGTATGAATGACAAAAATTTTTAATGATCAAGCGTTTTATTGAGGAATATGAGAAATTGAATTTAGACTTTTGTTTTATTGTTGTGCCTTTCTTTGCAAGTGAGTCTGCAGCTTCGTTCCCCATGGCTCCACAGTGTGCTGGAATCCATTGGAGATGAACAGTCTTATTAACTTTTTGGAGTTGTGTTAACATTTTGTAGCATTCTCTAATTTTTGTTGACTTCTTTGTAGTATTTGAACATATTCCCTGAATTGCAGCTTTAGAATCCGAAAGAATGACTGCCTTATTAAATTTATTTAAGGGAAGATATA
The DNA here is from genome assembly GCA_030765045.1 of Tenodera sinensis. NCBI lineage: Eukaryota > Metazoa > Arthropoda > Insecta > Mantodea > Mantidae > Tenodera > Tenodera sinensis. The sequence continues at coordinate 47,172,354 of CM060966.1, read as the reverse complement.
ATAATTGTCGGAGAGCAATGTATATAGCCTCTATTTCTCCATCATAATTTGTTGTGTCTCTGCCAACAGAATGATAAAAGGAAAAATGTGAACACGTAACTCCAGCTCCAGTAAGGTTTTCCTTGGAGGATCCATCAGTATATATGTGCAGCCATTCTTCTGTGGGATACCTAGTATTGATTGTTTCCAGAGCTAGAAGTTTTTGTATTTCTTTTGGTGTGTCTGATTTACTTATTTCCTCTATTAATTCCAAATTGAAGGTAGGTTGCAATAATTCCAATGGATTTTCTCTTATAAGTAGATTTTCTCTAGTGTTAGAAATGTTCAATTTGGATTTAATCTGTGTTACCTTTTCTAGGAAACTATTATGAGTTTTAAGGATTGAAGGGGGGAGGTTCTCTTCTGTCCATTTAGAGTTTGGCAGTCGTAACATTTTCTCGTGTTGGAGCAATGCTTGTTCTTCTATTTTTGTTGTTATTGATGGGGTCCGTGTTAAGGCAAGCATGGCATCAATAGGTGTGGATTTAACTGCTCCAGTGATTAGGCAAAGAGCCTGATTTTGTATTTGTTCAAGTTTATTGATGTTAGCATTTGCTGCTGTTATTAAAGCTTCAGAACAGTACAAGAGGTTTGGTTTAATATACATTTTGTATGTTGTGTTAAGGACTCTCCTTGAGCAGCCCCATTTAGCACCAGCTAACCTTTTCAGGATTTGCAATTTCTTTTCAACCTTTTCTGAGATGTTTGTTATATGTTTTTTCCAACTTAGCTTTCTGTCGAAAGTGATGCCTAAGTATTTGGCATCATCAACTGCTTTGAGTGGTTTACCATTATAATTTATGCTAATATTAACTGGTTTGTATTTTAGTGTAAATAATTCATAATTTGTTTTTTCCACATTGACAGTCATGAGGTTTTTGGAGCTCCATTCATGTACTTTGCTTAGGGCTGTTTCTATTCTGCCTTTAATTAATTCAGATTTTTTTGAAGAGCCTGAAGTCCAAATGACTACATCGTCAGCAAATAAAGCAATTTTGGTTTCTAAAGTTTTTATTATTGATGGAAGGTCATTTATATATATGTTAAAGAGTGTTGTGCTCAGAACAGCACCTTGTGGAAGTCCTCGGTGTGTTTGTTTATATTTGGAAATGTATGTATTATATTTTGTGGCACAAAATCTTTGTGAAATAAACTGAGTTATCCACTTAAGCATGTTACTTTTCACACCTATTGATTGCAACTTCTCAACTAATTTATTTCTCCAGACTGAGTCATATGCTGATTTAAAATCAATGAATACTGCCAAGGTATCCTCCTTTCTATTGAAAGCTTCCTTGATGTCTTGGGGTAGTAGGAGTACATTTTCACTTGTACTATGATTCTGTCTGAAGCCGGTCTGTGAACTATTAATTAAGTTGTAATATTCTAGAAACCAGTTAAGTCTAGATGCCACCATTCTTTCCATCACTTTTGCAATAACACTGGTCAAAGATATTGGTCTGAAACTATTAATATTGTTTGCGGGTTTGTTTTTCTTTAAAATCGGGATGATAATGGCTTTTTTCCAGTCGGAAGGTACAGTCATTCTCCAACACGTGTTATACAGTTTAAGTAGGATTTCTTTTCCTTTCCTGCCAAGGTGTTTAATAAACTCTGGATGGATCTTGTCAGGTCCAGGAGATTTTTTGTTCTGTAATTGTTCTATTGCTAAATCCAGTTCTGTTTCATTAAAATCCTGAATAAAAATATCATTTCGTATACCTTTTGGCTTACTAGTTTCTCTGATAGTTTTTTGGATAGCCTTATCTTGTTTTTTATACGCTTGGGGTACTCTTTGTGACTGAGCACAAAACTTGTTAAGGGATTCTGCTATTTCCCTATCTGTAGTTAAGCTTTTGTTATTATATTTTAATGGTTCAGTTGTATTTTTTGATAATTTTGTTTTATTAAGGAATTTGTATATTTTATTTCCATCTTTCCTATAGTCCATATGTTCTACAAAATTTGTGAAACTGGCCCTTTTTGCTGTAATTAATTCTTTCTTAAAAATGGCTGCTTTTCCTCTCCAGTTTTGTACATCTTCTGGACACTTGGTTCTTTCGGCTTTGACTCTTGCTATATTTCTTTCGTGTTTTAACTTAGATAAAGATGGAGACCAAAAGTAGCTATATTTCTTTAACTTTCCTTTGGGGATATGTGTTTTGGCTGCTGTCAATAATATTTCACAAAATTTTTTTATTCATTTCATCTGTTGACTTGAACTCTGATTCTAACAGTATATTACACTTCCCTTCTATCTCACTTTGGAAACTGGACCAATCCGCTTTTTTAAAATTCCAAGAAGTTTTAACTTTTGGTTTGTTACTTTTATTTATTAGACCTCTTATGGAGTTTATGGTGATTCTGTGGCCTGAACCTGGGTCTTCTATTATTTCTCTTTTTGTATTGTCAATTATGTCAGATGACACCATCAGAAGGTCAGGATTTGTACCCGAACCATTATAATGAAGGTAAGTGGGTGGATCATTTGGATTAAATATTAATTCCATTGTTGACGATTTTAATAGGTCTTCTATGACTCTTCCTGCTGAATTTATATCTCTGTAGCCCCACCTAGGGGAGTGTGCATTAAAATCACCTATTAAAATACTTTTGGGTTCTATGGGAATAGAATTTAGATCTAGTGTATTGTCTGGAGTATTGTAGATACTGTAAATTCTATAGTGGTAGTTACTTTTCCATACTTCAATTTTAACTATTTCTGATTTATCTTGTTCTTCCATTGTTTTTTGGATTTGGATAGTAGCTTTCATATTTCTTTTAATTCCTGTAAGAATACCACTTGCTATTTGACGAGCCTTTGGAAGTATATGTGTAGTGTACTGATCCATTTCAAAGTATATTTCCTGTTCTTGTGATATATTGGCTTCTTGTACTGTGAAGACATCTATATCTTGGTCTTTTAATATTTTCATTAGCTCTTGTTTTTTAGGCTGGGACATGGCTCCTGCATTCTATTGTAGAATTCTTAAAGTATTGGAATTGTTGTGATGAAATTTGCCTATAGATGTCCCCACCCGGAGATCCGATTGGGGGACAGTTTTAACTTCAGAATGTTTATCTTTAGGACTCATATTCATGTATGTGGCTTTCATGTAACTGTTTTCTTAACAGGCACCAGTTTTACAATGTGGCAGTTACATCACCCGACTTAAACCCCCATTTTGCAAGGGGGACCACACCTATCGTTGGTCAACGGGTCCATCGGACCTAGCCGGGAGGACTAAATAGATGATATTTAGATCCACCGACCTTCCCCTCATGTGCCTCTGAGGGACGCTGTTGTGCTGTGATAGGCCAGCACATATGTAAATGACATTTCCTCCATTTTAGATGAAACAGTTATACCGCTGTGATTCGGTCCCCAGAGCCTCATCTGTTAAAAGCAGGGTGCACCACGGGCAGGATGAGGATGGGAATTGGGTAGGAGAGGCTATAGGAGGCGCATCACTACCCCTTACTACCCCTCTCTTGAAAGTTATATATGTAAATAATCACTTTTTTTAATCCATTTTTTCAAGTTCACTACCTAGAGCAGCAAGAGGGTTCATTTTGACCCCGTATATTTAAAGCTTAGTAGCAACAATTTGGCAGACTATAAATGGCACAACAATCCAGAGACATAATTCAACAATTTGCTGTGTCAAACAGTGGTATATTATTGGATCCTTACACATGCATTTTATCAGTTGGTGTAAACATTTCACTGTTATCGGATAGTGGCAGCTTATTTAGGAAGTGTCGTTTATTGAAGACAGTCACTTTGAATTATGTTTCCTAAGTATGGCTTTTCAGATGGCAAGATGCTGCTTATTTTTCTAGAAGATTCTAATGCTGAATCAGAAATCATTTTGCCGATGCAGATGACGATGTGTTAGAAACTAGAAAGAATGACTCTAGTGACAGCAACAGTTCACTGTCTATGGAAAATGGAAATATGGATGTCCCCAAGCTCTCGCTTCAAGCATCTTGCCAGAGTGAGACTGAAGTACAGGCACAGTAAAATTGGTGGCCAGGGATGGGACTAGTGGGAGATTATCAACTCGTGTGGAAGAACAGCTGCTGCAAACATCCTAAAGGAGCAAGGAGGACCCACTGCATATGCTTATCACTGAGTGGATGACTCTGCAATCAGCATTTTTTGTTTGCTGTTTGATGAATCTATGCTTCATCTCATGAAGAAATGCACAGAATCAAATGCTAGGAGAGAACTGAAAAATAACAACTGGACTGTGTCTCTCGAAGAGCTGGAAAAAATGATAGCCATCATGTATGCCCAGGGTGTACTATGTCCAAAAGGTATGTCTGTGGATGATCTTTGGTTGAGCTCTTCGGGGCCTGGTATCTTCAAGGACACAATGTCTTTTGAGAGAGATATCAGGAGCTACTCAGATTCCTCCAGTTTGATGAAAAATCAACATGTGGTGACCGTCTACCAACTGACAAGTTTACCCTTGTTTCAGAAATTTGCAACAAGTTTGTGGGAAACTGTCTTCACCATTACTGTCCAAGTGAAAATCTAACCATTGATGAACAGTTGCTTCCAAGCAAAACATGGTGTAGGTTTATGCAATTTATGCCAACTAAGGCTGACAAAGATGGATAGAAATTCTGGATAGCTGCCGATGTAGCATCAAGATATGTTTGCAATGCCTTCCCTTACCTGAATAAGGATAATATTCGACCTGAAGCACAGACTCTGGGAGAAAAGGTTGTTCTGCGTCTCATGGAGCCATTTAGATATCAAGGAAGAAATGTAACAACAGACAATTTCTTCACCTCTCTTCAACTTGCCAAAAAGCTTCAATCAAAGAAAACGTCATTGGTAGGAGCAATAAACAAATCTCGCCGTGAGATCCCTGATGAGCTAAAGAAACCAAGTGCACCCTGATAGTTTATCAAGCAAAGAAAACTAAGAACGTGATTATTCTTAGCACTTTACATGCTAAAGTAACAGTGAGCAAAGAAACAAAGGAAAAACCAGAAACTGTTTCTTTCTATAATGCTACCAAATTTGGGGTAGATGCCATAGACCAAATGACTCGTTAATGTACTACTAAAGTAGCATGTAGGAGGTAGCCAATGCAAATTTTCTATAATATATTAGACATTGCTGCTATCAATATGTGGGTCATTTACAATCAAGTAAGGGTACAAAGGTGGAAAGAAAGAAGTTCATCCTTCAGCTTGTAAAAGAACTAAGCAAGGAAAAGTACCATCAGAAGGGCAAAAAGCAGAAGAGTCAACAGGACCAACACCAACGAAAAAAGCGGAGGAAATACCAGATCAGCCTCTGCAAAGGAAACAAGACCGGAGATGTTTGTGATAAGCATCAAAAAGCTGTGTGTGGAAAATGTGCAAGAAAAGTAAAAATCACATGTACAAAGTGTGTGTAGGATAAACAAATACAACATAAAACCAGAGCTAAGGTTATGCAAAATGCTCACATTAGAAATATAATGCCTCAGTCATTAAACCAAAATGTTAAATACCGCTATTTATTGTTACAAACAATAATCTAAATTAGATTAAGGTGAATCAGTTTTAGTGTAGGCATCTGTATATGTATTTTATTGCTGGGGTCAAAATGATCCCTTCCACAGTTTAGGTATTATAGATTTGCCACAGTTCTAGTGTTAACTTGTTTAGATTGGTTCCTATTATGGTAGTTCAGCTGATTTCTGTGAAGTTGTTTAATAAGAAATGTCTCCTGGAAGCATTATGAGCACTTTGCAGGACAAGGGTGTTGGCAGGGCTGCTACCTCTGAGCATTCAACCGTGATCCTCTGGTTAGATACCCACCCCCTCAGGGAGGGCTGCTTCTTCCACTCTTCAAGCCTTGCAAATTTGGCTGTGCTATTACTTGCCACCTTGTTTATCATTGAACACTTTTGTAATGAGGATATAGCCACCTAATGTGGATACAGACACCACTCCCTCACTGTTTTGTCAAGGTGGTTAAAGATTTTAAGAAATGTATTACTGGTTAAAGGGCCTTATGGAAATTTCTTGTTATTCATGAAAGCTGGCAAAGATGACAGAATACAGAAGGTTGTGGAAGGAGGAGCTACAGTAGAGCTTATAGAGAGTATGTGTAACATTTTACCACAGGTTTAGAAATAGGTTTTATTAATAGGAAACAGGCTAAGTCAGGAACATAGTGTCAATGGATGTGAGAGATTGTAATTTTGTAATTCTGTAATTTTCCTGAAACTGATTGCCAAATTAGTGTTCATTATAATTTTGTGGTATGCTTAAATGGATAACTCAGTTTATTTCACAAAGATTTTGTGCCACAAAATATAATACATACATTTTAAAATATAAACAAACACACCGAGGACTTCCACAAGGTGCTGTTCTGAGTACAACACTCTTTAACATATATATAAATGACCTTCCATCAATAATAAAAACTTTAGAAACCAAAATTACTTTATTTGCTGACAATGTAGTCATTTGGACTTCAGGCTCTCCAAAAAAACCTGAATTAATTAAAGACAGAATAGAAACAGCCCTAAACAAAGTACATGAATGGAGCTCCAAAAACCTCATGACTATCAATGTGGAAAAAACAAATTATGAATTATTTACACTAAAATACAAACCAGTTAATATTAACATAAATTATAATGGTAAACCACTCAAAGCAGTTGATGATGCCAAATACTTAGGCATCACTTTCGACAGAAAGCTAAGTTGGAAAAAACATATGACAAACATCTCAGAAAAGGTTGAAAAGAAACTGCAAATCCTGAAAAGGTTACCTGGTGCTAAATGGGGCTGCTCAAGGAGAGTCCTTAACACAACATACAAAATGTATGTTAAACCAAACCTCTTGTACTGTTCTGAAGCTTTAATAACAGCAGCAAATGCTAACATCAATAAACTTGAACAAATACAAAACCAGGCTCTTCGCCTAATCACTGGAGCAGTTAAATCCACACCTATTGATGCCATGCTTGCCTTAACATGGACCCCATCAATAACAACAAAAAAAGAAGAACAAGCATTGCTCCAACATGAGAAAATGTTACGACTGCCAAACTCTAAATGGACAGAAGAGAACCTCCCCCCTTCAATCCTTAAAACTCATAGTAGTTTCCTAGAAAAGGTAACACAGATTAAATCCAAATTGAACATTCCTAACACCAGAGAAAATCTACCTATAAGAGAAAATCCATTGGAATTATTGCAACCTACCTTCAGTTTGGAATTAATAGAGGAAATAAGTAAATCAGACACACCAAAAGAAATACAAAAACTTCTAGCTCTGGAAACAATCAATACTAGGTATCCCACAGAAGAATGGCTGCACATATATACTGATGGATCCTCCAAGGAAAACCTTACTGGAGCTGGAGTTACGTGTTCACATTTTTCCTTTTATCATTCTGTTGGCAGAGACACAACAAATTATGATGGAGAAATAGAGGCTATACACATTGCTCTCCGACAATTATTAAATCTTCCCTTAAATAAATTTAACAAGGCAGTAATTCTTTCGGATTCTAAAGCTGCAATTCAGGGAATATGTTCAAATACTACAAAGAAGTCAACAAAAATTAGAGAATGCTACAAAATGTTAACACAACTCCAAAAATTTAATAAGACTGTTCATCTCCAATGGATTCCAGCACACTGTGGAGTCATGGGGAACGAAGCTGCAGACTCACTTGCAAAGAAAGGCACAACAATAAAACAAAAGTCTAAATTCAATTTCTCATATTCCTCAATAAAACGCTTGATCATTAAAAAATTTTCTCATTCATACCTACAAGAAATAGACACAAATGCCAAAGATAAAAAATGGATTACACTACTTTCCAACCCAGATATAATCTCCCAGAAACCAAGGAAAACAGCAGTTGCAGCCTTCCGACTATTGACAAATCATGACTGCTTAGCAAGTCATCTCTACAGAATAGGTATCTCAGCGTCACCAATATGTGTCCTGTGTAACGATCCAGCAGAAATGAACAAAGACCACTTGAAGACCTGTGAAGCATTAAGATCAGAAGAAACTACAGTTTAAAAGTATTGGAAAGCACGAATGCTAATGGCTTCATTGCCAGATGCAAGGCACAAATGCTGGAATAGAGACGAATGCTTCCTAGGCGATAAATACAAATACCTGCTAAATGCAAAAGTTAAATAAACTTTCTTTCTCAGAATTTCTAGGGTAGACGCTGTCTACCCTGTCTCCCCTGAGGCTTCGCCCCTGCACTTATCTATTTCATTGATAAGCAAGCTATGTATCAACACAGGGCATCCTCATGTCGCTTCTTTACTCTACAATGCATAAGTTGAACCAAGCTTAACTCAGTTGTCATGATGCATGGCGCAAGGAAGCTCTGCACCTTGGATTGCACTTTGTGCAAATTTGAGCTTTGATGAGCTCTGCTTTAAATGAATTAACAGATAACAACAATATGGTGACAGCACTTTAAATAATGATAAAGCATTGAACAATTCAAATCAATAACAATGAATATCTTAGAAATATCTAATGCCACAAAGAGGTTATTTAAAATAAATTGTGTCTTTTAAGGAAATATACTATTCTGTGCCATTAATGTTTGTCTCTCTCTTATGGTTTACCAGCTACACAAAATTACACAAAATTCCTTTTAATGAAAAGCATATCACAGAAGATTCAACATACCTACTCATTTTATTTGTCAGGTAAATCTCTTAAATATGCGGCAATTTTAACCAAAGCCATTAGAGTTATTTCTGAGAAAATAAAAGTTCCCATGCAAATGTTATTTAGGTTAAATTTTTGTATTGCATCTCTGAAAGATAATGAACTTAGATACCAAGTTTGATGTTTATCTGTCATTTTGCTTTTCAGTTATGAACCCAACCACACACACACACATACACATACATTCACCCACACCACATACACAAGTGTGTGCATCTATATGCCATCCATGTACCCATACATGCACACACCCACCTTCCACCTGCATATGCACATTCAAAACATATCCAGATATTTTTTCTAAATGCATACTTTTTTGTATCCAGGAAGTCTCAAAATGTTTATTTTTGATGAAATCTCAATATAAAACTTTTGGCTAGAATACTATACTTTCTCTGCCTACTATAGATATGTAACAGAAAAAGCATTAAGTTGTTGCAAATGTTAAACATTTGTTTATTGCTTCTGCCAATTTGGCAAAGATTTTTTTTTTTATTTCAGTATGCATTCTCATGTTAGGTATTCAAATTGATAGTTCTGCACTAGTTAATATGTTATTTTGCACATAATCTCATGGCTTCTATTATTTTCTGAATACTGCACATCTTCTAGGAAGCAACTATGACATCTTTGAACAAAGCTTGGGTTAATGGAATAAAGAATCAAAACAAAATTTATAACAGCATTTGGTTGGACTATATAGACATTTGGGTCATCACCTAGAATGGTGGTAGTACTGCTGCTTACCAAGTGGGGACCCAGGTTCAATTCCTGGTACTGATATGGGGACTTTCTCCAGCTGGGAGACCTGATCCAGGGTGCATTCAGCTTTGTTAGTTCCCTGAAGGGTCAATTAAGGAGCTACTTGATTGAAAAGTAGTGGCTCCTGCTCGAGAAGACTGCATAAGTGGCCAGGAGGGACCGGTGTGCTGACCACATCCCTCCTCCAGTACTGCACCCACTCACGATGCCTGTGGTAAGCAGAGGTGGGGGATATAGCAATCAGGTGGTAGGCCTTGGCATGGATGGGCTGTTGTGTCACAAGGTTATGTATATACATGTTTGAGGTGCAAAAGAATGTCTCCATGAGTGACAAAGAATAATGCTATTGTATAATACCTAATATGTAGAAGCTGTAGAGCAGCACCAGAACCAGTGCTTCATACCAGTGTACTTGGCCATCCCATAATGTGATGATAAGGAAAAGCACAGTGCAGGCATATACAGCACAATCGCGTGTCACTGACCACCAGCTAAGTGTCACCATCTGCAACAAGAGAGCATGCATATCATCATTGGTATACATTCAAGGTAAGCTGGGTCTTCTGTTTTAAAGTTAGAAGAATGTATTTGTTTATTTGTGGAACTTTAACAACTATGAGCAAGACAAAAGCAAATACTTTGCTTTTACTTTAATATTTCTTTTGAACACATAAAAATGCGTATACTATGTATATATTATAGGAAATTACAATGATTAACTTCCTGGTCATATGAATTTATGGTTTTCATTAAAGTTATATAACTTGTGTGCACATAAATTGCTTATTTATACTTCAGTCAAGCATATAGAGTATTCTGATTTATAGGTACTAAAGTCACTGCACATCAGTAAAATGAGGTGCCAGGGCATCGGCATATGATTTTAGAAATTACATATGCCTTTGGAGAAAATAGGTAAGCAAGATAAACACAGATTTGCATACTAACTTCTACTACATACTACTAATGCAATTAATATTTTTGTCACCTCTGCGACAGCTAGTGAGTCAGCTGAAATTGCCAAAGCCCTTGTACATGTACAGGACAGAGTGTTTCATCAATCATAGGTAATGACATAATATTGTGCTACACAAACTATGAATTGCCTTTCCTGCTTAGCAGTCTCTCAGGTATCATCGTGCAGGCTAACATGAGGCATGTCTTTGATTCTCAGAGAGCTGCTACTGTTTGATACTATGTATTGGCATTGTGCAGAACTCTCGTTGCACCTAAAAAGCACAGCTCATGTTATTGTTCTCCTCAGTATTCCAAGAAGTAAACACCCATGCAACATGCATAGAACATTTGCTTGAAAAAGAACAAGACAACACTGCTTTTTTGCAACATGGAGTATCTTCATTGTTTCACATGGTTTTGATACACTGTATGTTCTTGTGAGTAGCACAATACAGCATACTGTCAAAAAGCAAACATGCAGATAGCAGTACTTATCGAAAAGCCCATTGGCCTTCCAGACTGTGGTGCATTGTTTTTATTTTAAACTAATAGAACTTAAGTAGTGGCGAGGACATTCAGTGCATGCTTTATGGATATAAGAAATTTCTTTGGCAAACACAAAAAAGAGCACCAGCAAGAAGACCAAGTTGTCTCCATCAACATAGTCCATACCGATCAGGGGCAGCAGTGCAACAGGAGCTGACTACTTATAGTTTACCACAGAGAGGTGAGCCAATAGAGCAAGTTGATCTAAAGAGGCATAGTTTTTGCTTTGAATGGTATAAACAGTTTATTTAGTTGCAGTATTTTGTTCTGAAAGATGTTGCATTTTGTTATGCCCACATGTAGTTTCAGCATTGGCACAAAAGAGACAAGTTATGCTGACAAAGGTTTCAGAAACTGGAAAAATGCCTTAGATGCCAACCATAGGTTTCCTAAACACGAAAAGTCAGAAACTCATATCCGTGCCATGTGAATGTGGAAGGAATGTGAAACTCATATAGAATCCTGTACTTCAGAGCCAACATTAGTTAATGAAATCACACTCTACAAACACCGTTACTATGTCACATCAATAATGGAAGTAATACAGTTTTTGGTGGTCAATGAGCTGGCTCTGTGTGGCAATTAGAATATTGAAGAGGGGGCCGAAAGAGGTCTATTTTAGAACATTTTTTAGTGCACCATGAATAAAGATAAAATTATTTTGGAATGTTTAATGCACATACCTAAGGATGCAACATACATAGTGCTTCAAAAGGTTACTGAAAAACATGGAAACATGGAAACTTTAGAAAATGTTAATTTTCTCAAAAATGAGTGCAATGATTTTGAATTTTCAGGGAATAGACTCTGAAGTTCTCTTTATTCTGGATCACTTTTTGATAATTAGTAAATCGTAAGGGATGGACATAATCTTACAGTAAAAAAAGATAGATGTCTTTAAAACACACCATGTATATCATATACATCTTTTTTGCCTAGTTAACCATTTTCGAGGTATTCATTGTTACTGGTTTAAATTTTAAAATATTTATACTTTTCTCAAATAAAAAAGAGAGCAATAGCAGTAATAGTAACCGTTTTTTAGAGAGCACCATATTTTTATGTTTTGGCGGTCACATCGCTCTCTCACAACCCCCAGAATGTCTGGGGGACCACACCCATCATTGGTTTACGGGTCTCACCGACCTGACCGGGAGAATTATCAAAATAAATTCACCGACCATATCCTCTGATTACCAATCAGAAGACGTATTACATGCCATGACAGGTCAGCATGTTAGGGGTTAAGGTTTTATAGAAAAATTAGAGAAATGGAGAGGTTGGAAAACTAAAGACTCCCTAGCCCTCAGGAACCCTAATAGCATCGGGGTCGGAAGAGAACAAGAGATGACCAAGGTAAGGTCAGATAGGAAAGTTACAGTGAGGAGCAAAACACCAGTAAGTGGAAGTAATGTTCTGTTCAGCTTGGGTACCTTGTGGTCGCCATTCACATATCCCCTAGACGGAGACCCCTGAGTACTAAATTGATTTGTAGTGCTGTACTACTTCAGATATTGAACTGATTTATAGTAAAGAAGATCCCACAACCTTCATACATTATTCTGGAGCGGGCAGTAACCCAGACCTCTTGTTAGCTACAACAGATATTGTTTCAAAAATTAAAAAACAAGTTATAGAAGATCCAAGTTCTGGTCACAGAGCAGTAATTGCTGATATAAAACTAGAGAATACAAATAACAGTCAAGGTCTTACGAATCTGTATTGGAACTTCAAAAAAGCAGATTGGAACAAATATAAAACTGAATTAGAACATAAATTTAAAGAACAAACAAACTCACAGCTGCATGACCAACCAGATCATATGAACAAAGAATTCTGTAAAGTCATCCTAGAAACCGCAAAAAAACATATTCCTCGTGGAAGAATTAAAAATTTCAAACCCTTTTGGAACCCCCAGTTAGAAGAACTGAAAAAGCAAAGGGATATAGCTAGAAATACAGATGAACAAACAAAAAACATATCAGATACACAAATATGGCGGAAGAAATGTGCCTCACTAAAAAAAGAAATTAATACTGCTAAAAGGAATCACTTTAATAATTTCTTAGAAAAAATGGATTATAGGACAGATGGTAACAAAGCTCATAAGTTCATAAAAAATGTCAAGGACAGGAAAGAAAACAACAGCACACCTATCATACACAACAATAAAATGTTAGTAAATGATGCAGCCATAGCCGAAACATTCAATAAATATTATGCTAATTCACACAAAGTAACAAGAAATAATAAAAAGGAACGTAAAGAATTTAAGAAAGATTTGAAACAAGAAAGAGAATGTAATCCTATCACTCAGTGCAATATCTTTTTTAAAAATTTTAATATGCAAGAACTGAACATTGCAATAAATAATCTAAAAAACAAAAATTCTCCTGGACCAGATCACATACATCCAGAGTTCATAAAAAACCTTGGAAAAACAGCAAAACAACAACTACTGAAACTCTACAATCTATCCTGGAAAACCACTGTACCTGCTGAATGGCGAAAAGCAATAATTGTCCCACTCTTGAAGAAACACAAAACAGCATCAGAAATAAAAAATTATAGACCAATAGCTCTTACCAGCATAATAGCGAAAGTGATGGAAAGAATGGTGTCAAACAGGTTAAATTGGTTCCTAGAATCACAAAATTTAATATCCCCATGTCAAGCTGAATTCAGAGAGTTCCACTCTACAAATGAACAAGTCTTACTTCTCAGTCAAGAAATCAAAGACTCCTTCAATAGAAAAGAAGATAATTTATCAGTTTTTATTGATTTTCAAAGTGCATATGATTCTATATGCAGAACAAAACTACTAAAGAAAGTAAAAAAAATAGGGATACAAGGTCCAATGTTTTCATGGCTATGTCATTTCCTAACACAACGCTTTATTGTAACCAGATATGGAAGAAATATATTGTCACCGCGCCCGCCGCATCTAATTGCCGACAGCAGCAGTGTCACCCATCGCATTATTGTCGGCACTACCGCAAAGGAGCCGAAGGAAAGAGACAGAGAATGGCCGCATTGTTGGGGCGCTTGCTGAAAGAGAGAAAAGGATAGAAGCTTCTGGAATCTTCCTCTTTGTATTCCACCGAATAACTGAACTTTCCAGAATAGTGCCTGGGAGATATAAATAGCGGTAAAGTGCGACGGAGAACAGTCAGACGTATGTGAAGGTTGAGTAGTCGTGCCGACGGAGAGGACAGACGTATGTGAAGGTCGAGGAGTCGTGCCGACGGAGAACAGTTCTTTGTGTTACGAGTTCGGAGCCGTGCTGTTGGAGAATCGGAAAAGACTTTCTTGCTGTTGCAACGAGTGTACAAGTTACTGTTTACGGAAATAAAAGTGTTTCTTTATCTCGACTACATCTGACTACTTTACTTCACACCCACACACCAAAAAAAAAGTCACACTGGTGTCAGAAGTGGGATCCGTCGAATTGCTTCTAGTTTCGTTACATCGTCGTTAGAAGTTGCAACGTTAGAACCAAGATGGAGGGAGATTCGGAAACCAGGATGATGGCAATGATGAAAGAATTATTCGCCGAAATGAAGACAGAAATGTCCAAGATGAAGACGGCAAACGACAACCTCGTTGCCGAAATGAAGAGGAGAAACAACCTCGCTGCCGAGCTGAAAGAGATGAAGATGGAGCTATCGGCGAAAATTGATGGCGAACTGATTGGCGTGACGGAAGACGTGGAAGAACTCGGCGAAAAGGTGGAAGACCTCTGCCAGCATGCGGACGTCGTGGAGGACGACGGGGAACGTCTTGGCGCCCTGGTAGTAAGAGTTGACGAGAGCGTCAAAGTACTGGATGCCAGGGGCAGACGGAATAGCGCGGAGCCGGAGAGGGAGCACCTAGTGGCCGAGGCGACAGTCGCGCCCGTTTCGGATGATATGAGGGAAGACCTGGAACAACTCGGCGAACTGATTGGCGTGAGGGAAGACGTGGAACAACTCGGCGAACTAATTGGCGTGACGGAAGACGTGGAACAACTCGGCGAACTGATTGGCGTGACGGAAGGCGTGGAACAACTTGGCGAACTGATTGGCGTGACGGAAGACGTGGAACAACTCGGCGAAAAGGTGGAAGACCTCTGCCAGCATGTGGACGTCGTGGAGGACGACGGGGAACGTCTTGGCGCCCTGGTAGTAAGAGTTGACGAGAGCGTCAAAGTACTGGATGCCAGGGGCAGACGGAATAGCGCGGACCCGGGGAAGAAGCACCTAGTGGCCGAGGCGACAGTTGCGCCCGTTTCAGATAACGAAAGTGTACGTCTCGGGGAAGACAAAGGGGCAGTTCAGGGACGTCGTCGAGGATCCTCTGGAGGAGTGTGTCGGGTACGTAACCAACCAGGATATGACGTGGAGGACGATCAGCAGGGAAGCGCACAAGCAAACGAGCATCACGCGAGAACCGACTTGGCGTGTGACATGGGGGGACCGTCGGAGCCATCCAATCACCTGACGCATAGTGCCGTGAACGGAAGAATGGTGGATATCATCTTGGACGGCAGGATACAGGAGAGGCCGTGCCGAGCACGAGTGAACACGAGTGCAGCGGTGGACGCGACTCGCGCGGATGTGGTGGGGTTTGTTGCCGGACCCATCGGAAGCAAGGTGGCTGCGAAGGTGCGCCAGAGAGGTCGGCGGACATGGTACCCAGCGAGCCGTTTCCAAGTGCGCAGGATGGCCCGCCAACACACCAGGAAGAAGGACAACTGGACGAGAGACCGTCAAGACCGGCGGTACTGTTGCAGAATTTCGAAGCAGGATGGCATACATCGTCCTACCCGGACCAAGGGACACTATCCAACAGCGATACCTAGGATCGTGCCTCCTGGAGAAGAGGTTCGATGGGTTAGTCCACCAGGGCGCAAGGGAGTTGCCGCAGTGATAGTGCTGGTCGGGACGACCAACTCTGAGGAGGGAGCAGTGTCACCGCGCCCGCCGCATCTAATTGCCGACAGCAGCAGTGTCACCCATCGCATTATTGTCGGCACTACCGCAAAGGAGCCGAAGGAAAGAGACAGAGAATGGCCGCATTGTTGGGGCGCTTGCTGAAAGAGAGAAAAGGATAGAAGCTTCTGGAATCTTCCTCTTTGTATTCCACCGAATAACTGAACTTTCCAGAATAGTGCCTGGGAGATATAAATAGCGGTAAAGTGCGACGGAGAACAGTCAGACGTATGTGAAGGTTGAGTAGTCGTGCCGACGGAGAGGACAGACGTATGTGAAGGTCGAGGAGTCGTGCCGACGGAGAACAGTTCTTTGTGTTACGAGTTCGGAGCCGTGCTGTTGGAGAATCGGAAAAGACTTTCTTGCTGTTGCAACAAGTGTACAAGTTACTGTTTACGGAAATAAAAGTGTTTCTTTATCTCGACTACATCTGACTACTTTACTTCACACCCACACACCAAAAAAAAGTCACAATATCTAAATATAAACAAGTACACCGTGGCTTACCACAAGGTGCAGTGCTCAGCACTACACTTTTTAATATATTTATTAATGATCTACCACAACAAATACAAGAATCAGGCGTGAAGTGTGCACTATTTGCTGATGATTTGGTAATGTGGACTTCAAAACCAAAAAGCAAAAGTACAGAACTAGAAAAAACCATGCAACAATCCTTAACCAACTTACAGAGGTGGACCAAAGAAAATTTAATGACTGTTAATACAACAAAATCAAACTACCAAATCTTTTCACTAAGAAAAAAACCACTAAAAATAAAACTAAATTTTGAGGGTCAACAATTACCAGAAACAAAGGAAGCAAAGTATTTGGGAGTTACATTTGATACCAAACTTACATGGACCAAACAAATAGAAAATGTAATACACAGAGCAGAGAGGCACCTTTCACTGTTAAAACGTCTAACAGGAATGAAGTGGGGATGTTCCAGAGCAATGCTTAGCACAACATACAATGTATATATAAAGCCATTATTTACTTACTGCAGCGAAGTTCTTGTAACAAACACAAAAAAAATTCAAATCTTTCAAAACCAAAGTCTGAGATTAATTACAGGTGCTATCAAAACCACACCAATAGCAGCTATGGAAATACTAACCAACCAATACCCCATTGAATATGAAATAGAAAAAGCGGCTCTTATTCAACACGAAAAGTTGATCAGACTCCCATTCAATACATGGCACAAGAGAAATTTTACACATACACTAAAGACTCAGGAGAGCTTTCTTTCCAAAATTCAAGACATCAAGAAGGATGTACACCTTCCTAACTCAAAGGAAAACTTCATATCTAAAGTAAATCCCACACATACATTAGACATCACATATTATTTACACCTGACAGAAGAAGTTAAAAAAAGTGATACTCCAACTAGTGTTCTAAAATTATTGGCATTAGAGACAATTCATACTAGATTTCCAGAACATGAGTGGCTCCATATTTATACTGATGGATCATTGATATCAAACCAAGATGGAGCAGGTGCTGGAGTCACATGTCACCTCTTTTCCTATTACAAATCTTTAAGTTATGGAACTACAAACTTTGATGGAGAAATTGAAGCAATTCGAATGGCCCTACAAAATCTTTTGTACAGAATTTCACATTTTCAGCAAGCAGTTATTCTCTCAGATTCCAGGGCAGCAATTATAGCAATTACTTCCAAGTTGTCACCAAAAAACCAAACTATTATAGAATGTTGGAAGATGCTTAGCCATCTAACAGCACTTCAAAAACACCTAGTCTTCCAATGGATACCGGCTCACTGTGGACTGAGTGGTAATGAGAAGGCTGATTTTCTTGCAAAAAAGGGTACCAGCGGTGTACAAAACTCTATAGTTAATCTACCATTTTATGCAGCTAAAAGATTAGTCAACTCTGAACTCAAAAAAATTGTTGCAAAATATTACTATGAAAAATCAAAGAATGAAAGATGGGAACTACCAAACATTCAAACAGTGATTCCTGAGTATCCTCGAAAAACAGCAGTTGCAACCTTCAGGTTGATTACAGGACATGATTGTCTGGCAAAACATTTAAACAGAATTGGGATATATTCTTCACCACTCTGTCCTCTATGTGATCTGCAAGAGGAAATGGATTGAGACCACCTTCAAATATGCCCAGCCACTTCTAGTGCCCCATCCATCAGTGAAAAATATTGGAGAGCAAGAGGATTAATGACTTCATTGTCAGAAATCCAGCATTAGCTAACAACAACAACAACTTTTCTCAAATGGAAAGTTGTTTTTTTCTCTCTTGGATATGTAGACAGGACAAAATTTCACACCATCACATAGTGATTGGTCTTAAAACATTTGATTATCGCTTAAAGTGTACAGAGATCCCATTAAAATTACAAGGAAATATGCAATAAGACAATTTCTGCAAATTTTATGCCAATTCAAATAAATAGAAGAATAAGTATTTGTAAAAAAGAATAGTTTGTACAAGAATGAGTAGAGAAAATTATGTGAGAGCAACACATATTCTTTTTAAAGTTATTTTATCTTGCCCCCCCCCCCCCTCCCCCTGCCCCTATAAAATCTGGAGTGTCTAATGTTCAGTCCTGGCTATCGGCCTGCTGGCAGCGAATTTGTAGTAAGACTGCATCACCTACTTGAATTTGTTGATCATGAATGCTTTCAGAGATAGTGCTCCTTCATGTTCAGATTTGGCAAGCAAAGCCATGGTCATCGGTTTCAAAAAAAGAAGCTTCATTGGTTTTAAATTACCTACATGTCTTAATCACAACATGAGAGTTGTTTTGGGAATTGCATACAGATTAAAAACTTCAAATTCATATGTAGTTTCCTGCAGTAGTTCTTTGTAGTGTTCTGTTCTGCAGGGACACTTTTTACAGTTAAATAATTGTATAAAACAAGTATAATATTTATGTACATTTAACAAATTCCAGTAATCAGAATGAAATTAAGATGTTGCTTGTTAACTAAGCAGAAAACTAAGCACAGGAATTCCCTATTCATCATTTCAAGATTGCATTCAAAGTACCACCATGGTGTTCATTGGTCACTGCACACACAATCATTGTCAAAAGTGTGGTAAACCTTCATATGATTTTTGAGATTTGTTTCATTTGTCATACTGTTGATTTTAGTACAAGTTTTTTCTTTGAAGGCTGAAGTCACCTTAAGAAAGTGATGAGTAAATGAATGTTTTACTACTAATATTTACACACATTATTACATTAGTTGTAAATAAATCAAAATACTTAAATTTTTTTTATAATGATCTACTTATTCAGTTAAATCATAAAATACCATGTTATTTTGCAGAGTTACCATGAATGCCCAATAGTCTCAAAACATAGTGATTGCTGCTTGGTCCTTCTTTCTCTTTAAATCTAATAATTAATAGTACTTTTACTTTCTCTACTAAGTTTGGTAAAGTAGAGGAAGTATTGCATTCCATCCAAAAATTCTATGCTGAGATTTCACCAGAAATACATGTTTTGAGGTCCCCTGAATCCAAAAAAAGCATTTTTAGAAAAAGGTCTGTGTGTCTGTCTCCCAGCCTTTGGACAACATAACTCAAAAATGAAAATTCGGTTAAAAACCAAAGTTAGTATTTAAGTTTAATGTTTTTCAAGGATGTGACATGAAGATTTTGAAGAAAATTTCTCTACCCTAAACTACCCTTTACATGGAATATTGTTAAAAAATTTGTATTTTCTTGAAAATGGTTCTTATGATTTTGATTAAAATGCCATATGTTTGAGATATTTTTATGACAAATGAAATGTATATCTTGAATTTTCTGGCTATGGCCCACTCTGGATGACTTTTGCATAACTGGTAAACTGTCAGAGATAGACTAAATCTCTATACAAAAATGTAGATCTTGCTAAAACATGAAGCTGAATTATACGTTGTGTCCTAGTTATTGGATCGCCATTTGAAGCTGAAGTCGTTGGTGACGTGATGTTGCCCTTTGATGTAGCTCGCTCCGGCTAGTTCTGCAAGAGATCTCTTTATCTCGGGTTTGCGTAAGTGTAATGGACAACCCAAGAACAACTTTATATATTGTTTATTTATATTAAATATTTTCGGGAGCTATGCCGAAAATATTTGTATATGTAGAGGAATCACACCCACATCCACGCAGCACGACCTCCCGTACTGGTCTCTGGTTGAGTAGTGACCCGACGCTTTCTCTCTTACCCACACTAAGAAAACCGTTCGCTCCATTTGAATGTCATGACGTCATCCAAGAAAGCCTCGTATCCAAAATGCTATTTCCTTTTCCCGCAATTTAGAAATGTCCCTTTCTATTATAACATGTTCTTTTATGAATTTCAAATATATAATTACCTTTTTAGGATTAAACGATGTTTACTTTATATTTTATTAGATATATCGCGCGACTTTTAAGGTTTGTAGAACTGACTTTCGAACGTGTATTTAAACTATGTGGTATGACGTCATGACTCGTTAATTTCAAACCAATAATGTGTTTATCCTACAACTTTAACGACTATTATTTACTCATATCTTGTTCACCTTACAACACTTTCTGCTCTATTATCTATTTATGTTATTACTTAACACTTATCGCAAATCTCACATCCGGCAATTAAATTAAAACGTGTCTTTTTCAAAAGCCCATTCGATCGGAAATCTAAATTTCGGTATCAAATGCCCCCATTTATGTTATTTTATTATTTTATAATAAAATAATGTAAATGTCTTGCCCGAAAGAAAAATTAAAAATTACTCCTGTATTTTGAATAATCGGCAACACTCCCATTATATACAATTTTCAATTACACTGTTTTGAAATTGGTGATTAACATATTTTCTCATTAATCGTTTTAACATGACAAACAATTGTACACTTGACTAAACATTAATCCTTAAATACTAATTACAATATGTCATGGTTTCTTCTGTGAAGCTTCTATATAAAGGTTAAACTTCAAGAGTCTTTCTTTATACTTCCTTCCTTTAGTTCATGTTTGCTCACTTTGCTCTCACTATCACTTGCACTGTGATTTTTTTTTTTTTTTTTCACTTTTGTTATTGTAACACATATCTTTACTAGATCCTTTAAGCACTAAAATGTACATATATTTATATAAATCCATTACACTCTTCAGACAAGTTCTTTCTTTGTCTTGCTGTGATAACTATCTATACATCTAAATATTTTAACAAATGTTTTACAAAGTAAATATTCTGTTTTCTCTCTATGCGGAGATGAACATTTTAACAATCTTTCTG
Organism: Tenodera sinensis; assembly: GCA_030765045.1. Lineage (NCBI taxonomy): Eukaryota > Metazoa > Arthropoda > Insecta > Mantodea > Mantidae > Tenodera > Tenodera sinensis. The sequence continues at coordinate 47,151,088 of CM060966.1, read as the reverse complement.
AAGCTGTTATTGTGAGCTCTATACAATATATTTTTAAGCTCTTTGTAGTAGATAGCAATTCACATTCTGCATTTTTCATGAATATGTAAGTACCTGACCAATATATGATTTTCAAGTAAGCTAACATTTACATTTTATCTCAAAGCTGATTGGGCGCCAATAGACAAATGACACTTCCAATTTTTTTCTTTTACATTAAATCAAGGTTCCAAGGCACCACACGGTTTCTTGTATGGTCGAAGGAGTTGTTTATGCCATCTTCCCAGACATTTTTCATTTTTAACATCTTTTAATTCATAGGTATGATAACCAAATTTTGATATAATTTCTGCAGGACCTTTATATAAGAATTCCATCCTTTTGTTCCTACCTCGCAATGCACTTGATAACTTATGGTCTTTAACTAGTACCCAATCGCCTATCTTAGGTTCCCATTTATGTTTTCTACTCTTTTTCTTTAATTTTCGCTTCTCTGCCTTTTTCTTGATTCGTTCAAAAGCAATTTTCGCTCTTTCTTCCTCACTTAACTGAATGTCATTAATTTTCAGTGTTTTTGGTACCCCGATCAATATTGGTTCTGGTTCAATTCCTAACATTAATTTTATTGGTGCAAACCCAGTAGTTACATTAATGGTGTGATTGATAATCTTTTCTATCAATGGACAATATTTCACCCAATCCTTGTGATTATGATGTGTAAGTACACGTAAATAAATTCCTATATCTCGGAGGACACGTTCTGTTGGATTCCCTGATGGAAAGTATGAGGAACAATGATATAACTTTATCTCATGATTTTCTAGGGTTTCTTTAAAGATTTTGCTCCGATGAACTGTAGCATTATCTGTTAAGATTGCCTGAATCTTGCCATATTTAGGCACATAATCTTTTATTATCTTTCCTACACATGTTTTGCTGCTGATATTCCTAACAGGATAAATTTTAATAAATTTACTAAAAACATCATGAAGAACAAACATATATCTACATCCAAATTGTCCTACTGGTAGTTCCCCATGTGCATCAGCAGTAACTAGTACATTTTTCCCTTCTCTTATGATTGTCTGAGGTTCTATATCAAATTTGATATTAAATGGTTTGGCCCTTTGACATAAATCACAGCTTGAACATATTTTTCTCACTTTCTTTGCCAAATGTTTTATATAAAAATGGTCACTAATTACCATGATTAGCTTTTCACTACCTGTATGAGCTAGTGTTTTGTGATAAGCAAGTATAAGTTTCTCTTGTAAAGCTTTAGGTATCATTACTTTCCATTTAGGTTCAATTCTTCCATGAAATTTATAGATTTTTCCCTCATAAATACCTATATTATCTTTTAGATTTTCTGTGATTGGTTGTGCCTTTTCTCTCAATTTCTTAAGTTCATCGTCCTCTGTCTGTAATTGTTCCAAATTTCGAAATTCTTTAGCTAATTGAGTCCCTTCTAAGGTTTTCAAATATAGTATGGTTACATCATGTTTGTTGTCACTAATTGTATCTGGTATTGTATAATTGGTTTTCATCCTTGATAACAAATCACTAAAAATATTTTGACTTCCTGCTATGTGTTTGATTTCTATGTTATGGGATGTGATCTCATGTATATATCTAGAAATACGTGTGCTTGTGAGTTTGCAAGAGTTCATAAATGCCAAACTAACATGATCTGTGTAAACTATTACTGGGTTGTTATATACATATTGCTTAAATTTTACAAGTGCAAAGTAAATAGCTGCTATTTCTTTTTCTGTAGTGCAAGCCTGTGATTCAGTCCTTGAAAGCCCCCTTGAAGCTACAGCAATGAGGTGATCTTTTCCTTCCTCATCTTTTTGTAATATGACACTACCATAACCAAGTCCTGAAGCATCTGTATAAATTATGTAGGGGAGACCTTCCCTAGGTTTTTCCAATAAAATTGACGCTGCAAACAACGTTTTTACCTTTTCGAAAGATTCTTGTTCTACTGATGACCATTGCCATTTTACATCTTTTCTCAAAAGTTGTCTTAATGGGGCTACTACGGTTGCATATTCCAGGATAAATCTTGACTGATAATTTAGAATACCAAGAAATCTTCTCAATTGTTTTATATTTTTAGGAGCTGGTATTTTATTTATGCTTTCAATTCTGTCGGGATTAGGCCTGATTCCCTCATTTGAAATAACATAACCTAAAAATTCTGTCTGTTTCACAAAGAATGCAGTTTTACTTGGCTTTATTGTCATGTTTGCTTTCTTTAACTGACTAAGCACATAATTGATATGATTTAAATGATCCTCTATATTTTCTGAAAAAATTACAAAATCATCCACATACTGAGCTACAAATTTCTTTATGGTTTCTCCAAAAATTTCATACAAAGCTCTTAATAGTGCACTACCACTGGTATTCATACCAAAGGCGCAAACTCGAAACTGATATAATATTCCTGAATGTAAAAACGCTGTATATTTTCTTAAATCTTCTCTAAGTGGGATCTGCCAAAAAGATGCTGTAAGATCTAGAGTAGAAAAAATTTTGCCCTTCTGCAATTTGTTCAATATTACCTCTACACTTTCTGGTCTAAATCTATCAGGTTTACAATGTTGATTTAGTTTTCTCGCGTCTAATGTCACCCTAATCTTTCCATTGGCCTTATTTACAATACATAGGGGATTCACAAATTCTGAATTCGAAATCTCAATAACCTCATCTTCTAACATTGACTTTATAACTGCATCTACCTCTTCTCTTATTGTACTAGGGATAGCTCTCGCTTTATGTGTAAAAGGTTTGATGGGTATCATCTCAAACGAATGAGTATAAATATTACATTTACCAGGTTTCTCAGAGAATACTTCTTTATTTCGGATTAATATTTCAAACAATTTATCCCTCTGTTGTTCATTTAGTTGATCAGCCTGAGTTACTTTTTCCCTCAACAATTCTTCTAAGTCTTCACTACTCTCCCTATCATAGTACCTAGTTGCATCAGAAACCCTCAAATTGTCTATGAAATCATTTTTATCCCATTCTACATTTTCTTTATTATCGACACTGTACTCTTTGACATTTACTTCAGTTAATTCCATAGCTCCTACTTTAACATATTCTACAAAGAATGTATCCCCTTGGATTTCTTCTTCCTCTTTTTCTCGTACAATAGTTTCTGAACTACTATCTTCCACAAAAGGCACTATAATGGTCTCATCTTCAACTTTCATTTCTAGAATCATGTTTTTAAAATTCACCACAGCTTCCCAGGCATAAAGACAATCACAACCTATTATAATATCTGTCACAAGTCTTCCTACAATCAGAAATAAAATTCCTAGTATTCTCCCATTTATTTCAATATTTATCATTGCTTGAAATTTTACTCTCTCTTTTCGTTTTCCCACAGCTAGCGAGCAATATATCCCATTAACTGGTAAAGACATTACTTTAAAACCACTACTTTGTAAATTATCATAAAAATTTTGTGAGCATACTGTGCTATTTGATCCCGTATCTATAATTGCATTGTATTGTTTTCCATTTACTCCAATTTTGATTTTAGGTGGATCTCCTACTTTTTCGTTTTCGTCGTTTCTATTTTTCCATTCTCTTTTCTGTTGTATCATCATTTGCCTTCCAGGACTATTTATTTCCGAGTACTTATCACAATCATTACTAGGATACCCAGTTCTCACTGAAGGCGCGTTTGACCGGGTCTGGCGTTTCCCTGATTTTTATGTATTGCTCCTGTACTATTTCCCAAATTGTTACTTCTGTTTTCCTGCATTAAATCGGGGTTACTTCCTACCATGTTTTTGACCGTGTTAATGGCCTCAACCATTCCTGCATTTTCGGGGGAATTTCGTCCATTAGAATACCTTTCTTCCTGTCTTGGTGACCTCGGTCTAAACTCATTATCTCCGTTTGTCCAATACCCATCATTTGAATTTCTACTATGTCCAAAATAACGTCCCCGTCTACCTCGATCAAATCTATTTGTGTTCATATAATTCACCCTTATATTTCTTCCCCTTAGATTACCATTTCTATTTTGGTGATGCCCTTCCTGGTTATATCTACCTTGATTTTCCCACCGGAATGATTCCATCCTTGGTACTGGTCCTTTATATCTTTCCCTAATCTCACTTCTATTCTGATAATACTGTGCCCCTTGCCCGAAAGAATTTACAGTTTCTTTTTCTTCATATTTATTTCCAAATGCGTGTTTTGGCTTATTGACTTCTAAGGCTGATAATAATTCTATCATAGCTGCAATGCTATCGGGTCGGGCTATGATTAGGTAGTGTTGAAGCGTTTCCGGAAAATGTGGAGTAACTATATTTATTAGATCTTTTTCATCTAAAGGAGGATCCAACATCTTCGATTTTCTCGCTATTCTCATAAAATAGTTTACCATCGATTCCTCCGATCTAGGATTAAACTTTCCATTGCTTAATTCAACTCTAATATTAGCCTGCCTACTAGCTCCCCAATATCTGGTTAAAAAGATGTTCCTAAAGGTCCTGTAATCATTATTGTTACCCATAGAAAGGCCTAGCCAATTAGCAGCATTAGCCTTTAGGCATTTTCTTACTATCACCATCTTGTACTCCTCTGGTATACGTTTCACCGTGAAGTACTCTTGTAACCCTTCTAAAAAGGCTTTAGGATCATCTGAGTCTTCATTTTCAAAAACTGGAGGTGTCATTTCATTTAAGACATGGTTAGGCCAATGTAAATTTGAATTGTCACCTATCCCTGAGCTATTTCCGAGATCAGAATGGGAATTACTGTTACCCCTATTTTGCATCGAAATGTCAGCTGATACACCTGGTATTGCCTCGTTTCTTGCAACTTCATTACTAAGATTGTTGTGATTACATGCATTTTCATTTAATTTCAAATTTTCTAAGGCCTCTTTTACCTGAGTAATTTCTGTTACTACTCCTTTTATTTGGTCTGTAACATCCTCCAAATTTCTAGTCTGCCTTTCACTTTCTACATCAGATCTTTCTATTCTAACTTTACACCCCTGTAACTCTTCTCTAATTTCTTCCCTTTGTTTGTCTAATCTATATGTTACTTTTTCCCTTTCTTTATCTAATTTTTCACTCACTTGTTGACCTAATTTCTTTTCAGAATTCTTTACTTCTTGCCTTATTGTCTCTAATTCTCCCTTAACCTGTTCTCTATTTTCTTTTACTTCACTACTGACTTTATTAATTTCCTCCCTAACTTCTTCCCTAAAGGTTTCGAAAGCTCTCTTCTGATTTTCCAATTGCATTCCCAATTCCTGTTGTCCCTTCTCTAATTTCTTTCCTAACTCTGTTCTTAATTCTTTACTAGTTTCATCTATCTTTTCCATTATCTTTTGAAACATATTCTCTATTCCTGACATAATCGCTGGCCTTTCTGAATTACTAAACATTTCTGAACTACCTCTAGGTGTTTCTCTAACGTTCTGATCTTCTATTTCTTGGCATATTCTGCTACCAATTACATTCTGATTAAATTCTTCCATCCTACTTATACTTTTCTCAATTTCCGGACTCTCAAAACCTCGAAAATCGGTATCACTGTCTTCCATTTCTAAGCTATTTACATGTGTTTTTCTACTCACCAAAATTTTCAATATTTTCACTATTTCACTTTAACTGCACTTAAACTTGTTCACTACACGTTTCACAGATGTTGACACGCTGGGCACCTTCTTGTCTGCTGGTTCGATGCTGGCTCGGTCGTCTTGGGGGTTGGTCCATTCTTTCGAAGCCACACGTTGGGATGCCAATTTGAAGCTGAATTATACGTTGTGTCCTAGTTATTGGATCGCCATTTGAAGCTGAAGTCGTTGGTGACGTGATGTTGCCCTTTGATGTAGCTCGCTCCGGCTAGTTCTGCAAGAGATCTCTTTATCTCGGGTTTGCGTAAGTGTAATGGACAACCCAAGAACAACTTTATATATTGTTTATTTATATTAAATATTTTCGGGAGCTATGCCGAAAATATTTGTATATGTAGAGGAATCACACCCACATCCACGCAGCACGACCTCCCGTACTGGTCTCTGGTTGAGTAGTGACCCGACGCTTTCTCTCTTACCCACGCTAAGAAAACCGTTCGCTCCATTTGAATGTCATGACGTCATCCAAGAAAGCCTCGTATCCAAAATGCTATTTCCTTTTCCCGCAATTTAGAAATGTCCCTTTCTATTATAACATGTTCTTTTATGAATTTCAAATATATAATTACCTTTTTAGGATTAAACGATGTTTACTTTATATTTTATTAGATATATCGCGCGACTTTTAAGGTTTGTAGAACTGACTTTCGAACGTGTATTTAAACTATGTGGTATGACGTCATGACTCGTTAATTTCAAACCAATAATGTGTTTATCCTACAACTTTAACGACTATTATTTACTCATATCTTGCTCACCTTACAACACTTTCTGCTCTATTATCTATTTATGTTATTACTTAACACTTATCGCAAATCTCACATCCGGCAATTAAATTAAAACGTGTCTTTTTCAAAAGCCCATTCGATCGGAAATCTAAATTTCGGTATCAAACACATAATTTGTCTGAATAAATTTTGTTGTTGTTGTTAGCTAATGCTGGATTTCTGACAATGAAGTCATTAATCCTCTTGCTGTCCAATATTTTTCACTAATGGATGGGGCATTAGAAGTGGCCGGGCATATTTGAAGGTGGTCTTGATCCATTTCCTCTTGCAGATCACATAGAGGACAGAGTGGTGAAGAATATATCCCAATTCTGTTTAATTGTTTTGCCAGACAATCATGTCCTGTAATCAACCTGAAGGTTGCAACTGCCATTTTTCGAGGATACTCAGGAATTACTGTTTGAATGTTTGGTAGTTCCTATCTTTTATTTTTTGATTTTTCATAGTAATATTTTTCAATAATTTTTTTGAATTCAGAGTTGACTAATCTTTTAGCTGCATAAAATGGTAGATTAACTATAGATTTCTGAACATTGCCGGTACCCGTTTTTGCAAGGAAATCAGCTTTCTCATTACCACTCAGTCCACAGTGAGCTGGTATCCATTGGAAGACTAGGTGTTTTTGAAGTGCTGTTAGATGGGTAAGGATTTTCCAACATTCTATAATTGTTTGGTTTTTTGGTGACAACTTGGAAGTAATTGCTATAATTGCTGCCCTGGAATCTGAGAGAATAACTGCTTGGTGAAAATGTGAAATTCTGTACAAAAGATTTTGTAGGGCCATTCGAATTGCTAAGTCTCTTCAAATTTTTTTGTAAAGTGAACCATTTTGGAGATATTCCTCGTTATTTGTATAAGTTTTGGAGAACTTATACTTCTGTCAAGTGGAACATCACTATGCATTGTTTTTATATGTTAACCATGCAAAGGGAACAGAATTTGAAAGCTTTCAAAGGTTTAACTGTCGCCCAAAGTCTATTGTATTCCCATATTCCCGTTGGACATGCAAGAAAACGAGCAATAAGATAATTTTTGCAAATGTTTATCTCAACTAACATGAAGAAGATAGAAGAATTAGATTTTGTAAGAATTGTTAGTAGAAGAGAAGTCAAGTGAGTGTAACACATCAGATTTTTATTACTTTGTTCCTTATCTCATTTACTAATTTATTGCTTTACCTACATAAATTCCTATTTCCTTTGACCTTCTTTGTAATGTAATGCTTATTAGCTTATTTTCTACAATTTTGCTTGGTAAATTCTACCATCTTTTCATTTCTAGCTTCTCTATAATGGTGATGGGGCAATATCACTGTTTCTTGATATTTGATACCAATATTGATTTTTAAGTACTGATACTCAGTACTCACTTGATAAAGAAGGTATAAAAGCAATAGCTTGTTCATTGAATTGTATTCTTACTGGTAGTTTTATGTGTATAAACACATTTGGTTTTGCTCAACATTTTCAGATGCCATGGCATCATGTTTGGTGGTGCTCTTTCAGTACAGGCTCTGTAGACTACACTCCTTGTATGAATGTAACTTTCTTCTTTAAATTTGTTATATTGTGTGCATATTTACATGCTTGTACTGTCTACTTCAAAATAGTTCCACACTTTGCTCATGCTTTATTCAGTTGCACATTTGTAATACAAAATATTTATGCAAATTAGAGACATATGCTTTACCTGTAAGATATGTTCATGATGTGAGTTTGACTTGTGAAACAGAAACTAAAGGTGGAAGGAGAGAACAAACATTCCCATATAATGTATTAACTTACGTCTTAAGTTTGTGCCAAACGCACATAATTATCAATTAAAAGGGTTCTTTTGTTTCGGTATAGTACTAAGTTCTCTGCTAGGCTGGGCCCTTGTTGTAAGTAATACTTACAACTGCTGCTGGTAGCGCTTGGGTAAAAGTGAGAGCAGGGCTCGCTCCAGGTTTGTCATCGTAGAGTTAGTGCTTGATCTCTAGACAGGGCAAACATCAAGTTTGGGATGAGTTTCATATTTGGACCTAGTTTGATTTTGGTTAGCCTTGTTGATTCTGACCATTAAGATACCTGGACTGCACCGTTACATGTTCGAACTTGGTTATGGTTCATATGGGGTGATAATTTATTTTGTATGCAGGTCAGATGGGCTTTAACCCTCCGTTAGGTGCATGCTCTGGTAGAACACTGCAATTCGTGCAGGGCCTAGTAGGTCCGCACTATATTTTTGTGCCTATATGCTTGTATATTTTTTTTAATTTTATTTTTTCTTCATTCCCATGTTTAGCTTCATTTAGCTTAAATATACATGGTTTTTATTAGCATTATATTACTAGGTAGATCAATGACAAAAAATGTGATATGAGTACAGTATACATTATAATTTGTAGCATGCATATTTCATGGAAAGGTAATAAATTGCAGTGTTCAGACATACAATTTGTAATCTGAAATGTTCTGTCAATAATGATGGTGGTGGTGGTAGTGGTGGTGGTGGCGGCGGCGATGGTGGTGGCGGTGGCGGCGGCGTAGGCGGCGGCGGTGGCGATGGCGGTGGTGGTGGCGGTGGCAGGGGCGGCGGCAGAGGAGGTGGTGGTGGTGGAGGTGGTGGTGGTGGTGGTGGCGGCGCCGTGGCCGAGCGGTTAGCGCGCTCGCCTACCATCTAGGCGGCCCGGGTTCGATCCCAGGGACCCGCATGTGGTATTCGTGGTGGACGAAGCGGCGTCAGGGCGGGTTTTCTCCGGGTACTCCGGTTTCCCCCGCCATCTCATTCCACCGGTGCTCCATCTTCATGGATCATCAGTGTCACCGCCTGCGGTGCCGTAGTAGTAAAAGCGGGCGTTAAACACTACAACAACAACAACGTGGTGGTGGTGGTGGCGGTGGCGGTGGCGGTGGCGGTGGTGGTGGTGGCGGTGGCGGTGGTGGTGGTGGTGGCGGTGGCGGTGGCAGGGGTGGCGGCGGTGGAGGAGGTGGAGGAGGTGGTGGTGGTGGAGGTGGTGGTGGTGGTGGCGGTGGCGGTGGCGGTGGCGGTGGCGGTGGCGGTGGTGGTGGTGGCGGTGGCAGGGGTGGCGGCGGTGGAGGAGGTGGTGGTGGTGGAGGTGGTGGTGGTGGTGGCGGTGGCAGTGGCGGTGGCGGTGGCGGTGGTGGTGGCGGTGGCGGTGGTGATGATGATAATGATGGTAATGATAGTGATAATAATGATAATGATAATGTTCATGATGATTTATGATTACAATTGATGATAATGATGTTGATGATCATGATGATATCTCTGACAAGCATATGATGTTACCTACAAAATACATGCTTTTATGACATAAGTGACTTTCATTCTCTTCTTTATGATTAGTTTCTGATTGAAAAGGGTCATTTTCAGTTTGTTTTCAGAATTGGAATCATCTGATTCATACAAGTTGTCATACACATGTAAGGCATCATAACAAGGTAGTTGATGCACTTCTTCCAAATCCTTGGGATTTTGTAGATCATACTCCTGTTTGTGAGAAGTAGTAACATAGTACTTGCATTGGCAAAGTAATATTACACAAATAACGAGGATAACTGTATGTCAGTAATAGATAATGGTAATAGGTGCGCAGAGTTTGATTTATCCCTGTAACATGTAACTGCCAATTAGTCATTCTTGGAGCTAAAACGATAAACAGATAAGGTTGTCACTCTGACAAACAGCTGAGTAAGATGTAATATTAGATGTCCTAGTCAGGCAATTGCATAGGTGTGTTCGCTCAAAAACTAGAATGTTTAAGTAAACTTAGGGGTCTCCCAGGCTCTTAGCCACCATATCCTAATTCTGTATTTTCTAGCATTTTTTGATTAAGGAGGGAGAACACAGATTACATGTAGGCAATGCCTACCAAGTTTTATCTAGTTTAATCATATGGCAATTTTATATTAATACAAGGCTAAGTTTGAGGTTTTATGTTTGGCTCATTCAGTGTTAATTCCTAAAGGTTTATTACTTGTTAACTGCCAAGGGTATTTCAATGTTATTCACATTCACACATTAAAGTTTAATTTAGAAAATGTACTCTCCTTTCTTAGTGCTGATTTTGCAGTCCCTTTGCTTCCTTTTTTCAGTTCTACCACCACTACAGTGCAAGTTCTGATTTGTTTCTGCTAGATCCATAGATTTTGGTCACCAAAATAGGTAAACGTAGTGGCCGAGAAGGTGTCAATAGGCCAGGCTATTGTTTAAACCTGAACTAGCATATCAGCTAAATCATGTTTATTCACAACTCAGTTAATTCTACATGTTATACAAGTACCTTTACTCTTTGTTCTATTCTTTTGCATGTTTATGAAACAGGATTGTCCCACTCATAAGTGGGATGTACAGTGACCTTACCTGAGGTAGATGATTTACATTTACATGTATTCAGCTCTAGTGCTGATAGGCCACAAATGCTTTGAAGGTCAAATAAGCGTGCTAATATAAGTGGTCTAGAGTAATGATTCTTAAAGTATTACCTGTCCGGAAAATAAACCACAGCATGCTGGTACTGCAAGGATGTTGAAGACAGCACTGCCTACCACAGTGCCTACTCCAATATCACCTTCAGTGATAAATGTCCCAATCACATTGATGAATAGTTCTGGACTTGACACAGCAGCAGCCATGAAGGTAGCTCCAACAACATCTTCTGAGAGCACAAAGTCTGTGGAGTAAAATTATGCAAAAGAAATGTATTTTAATATGAATGTTATAACAGATTTGAAGTTATCTTAAATGAAATTCTTGTAAATTTCTTGTGAACCTTGTGCAAATGAAAAGGGAAAGTATTTGTCTTTCTACGTTTCATAACTTATCTTGTACTATCTTTCACAAAAGTAAATACCCATCTTCGGTGAGACGTGCACGAAGGGTCACCTAATTCTCAGGCGTGCTTGCATAGGTGGTATGAGAATTAAATTAGTCATATGCTTCCCTTGCTGCTCAGAGAACATGACAGACATGGCACCTCGTGGCTTACCTCACCTCGTGCTTTTGAAAAGCAATATTTCAGCAATCATTCTACATTAACGGGTAACCATTGCAGATTCAACTTCAGTGCACCTGCAGAACATATGTTCTTATGGAGTTTCTGACAGAAAATTTATATCAAGATTATCATAGTTTCCAGCTCCTTTGTTTCCCAAAATTTTTTTGACGACTTCTCTGAAAGAAATCCATGCCTCTTGCTTAGCAGCATTTAAAAGGTGTTCAAATATCTCTTCTTGGTGAACTTGATGAATCTGTGGGGCAACAAAAATTTCTTCCTTTAACTGGGCCTCAATAATGCTAGGAAATTTTGTTACTAGGTATTTTAATGCCAGCCCACTTAGGTCCAACTTTTTAGCAAAGCTTTTGATGATACCAAGTTTTGTGTGCTGTGATAATCACTTGATTTGCACAGAAAAAAAATGAGGCTTTTACATTAAAAGCACTTTTAAATGTTATGAATATTAAATAAAATAAATGTTTCAAAAGTGATGCTCTTTAAAAGGGTTCTGCAAGACAGGTAACGTCTTAAGAATGTTACTGTTCTTGAAGATAGGCGTATATTCTGAGTAGGTAATAAACATAAATTGGTTACTGATATTAGTGATTTCAATCTCGTTTGTCTGTCATTAAGAAAAATAAACTAAACGAACTTAAACTCCACACTAAACACTGCAATACTCGTGCTTGTTATAGAAATATTCTCTTTCCTTATTCCTATAAATAAATGTAAGCGAATACTTAGAAAAAGAAATGCAAATTTTTTAACCATTTCTAAAGGTGCACATGAACTTTCCACCTTGCATTGAAATTAGCTGCTGAGGTAGTGACAGCAAGCTTAATACCATATGATAGGGGGTGAAGTTCCAGCTGACGAATAGCCAAGAGCGCTTCGTCGTTGACAGTGAAATTCAGAAGTGCTAGCTGATGGGGTTCTAGCCTTGTCTTTTGTATGTTTATTTTCTGTAATACAAGATTAACAAACGTGTTTAGTTCTCTGCAGATTTTTATGAGGAATTGAAAATCAGATGAAAGCACACTGCTACAAATTGAGTTAATGGGGACATGGCAACATTGTGTTTGCTTGTAAATAAATGACATGACAACCTTGCTGGGTGCAAAGGTTGCTTCAACAACTGCATTCTGTTCTGTTTAATGTGTCATATTCACTGGCATCCAGATCTGGTAATTTACACTATTACACTCTTATGTATTTTTATTTTAATATGGTAATAACCTACGAAATTCATAGAGATGCTTTTGAACGTGAATGTTTTAAGGGAAATATTAATTTTAAGGGGAATGTTTGACAATTGAGGTAAGTGTGTTCCCTGCTTCATTTTCAGAAGCATTCATTTGTAAAATTTCCATTATGCTACAGCATTCATAAGACGTCGGGAAAGGTTACAATGGTATGCGGAGTAAAAATACCTAAAGGAGGAGCTTTATTAGAAATGTTGTTGTTGTTGTTTTCTAGTGCCTTGCATCTGGCAATGAAGCCATTAGCATTCGTGCTTTCCAATACTTTTGAACTGTAGTTTCTTCTGATCTTAATGCTTCACAGGTCTTCAAGTGGTCTTCGTTCATTTCTGCTGGATCGTTACATAGGACACATATTGGTGAGGCTGAGATACCTATTCTGTAGAGATGACTTGCCAAGCAGTCATGATTTGTCAATAGTCGGAAGGCTGCAACAGCTGTTTTCCTTGGTCTCTGGGGGATTATATCTGGATTGGAAAGTAGTGTAATCCATTTTTTATCTTTGGCATTTGTTTCTATTTCTTGTAGATATGAATGACAAAAATTTTTTATGATCAAGCGTTTTATTGAGGAATATGAGAAATTGAATTTAGACTTTTGTTTTATTGTTGTGCCTTTCTTTGCAAGTGAGTCTGCAGCTTCGTTCCCCATGACTCCACAGTGTGCTGGAATCCATTGGAGATGAACAGTCTTATTAACTTTTTGGAGTTGTGTTAACATTTTGTAGCATTCTCTAATTTTTGTTGACTTCTTTGTAGTATTTGAACATATTCCCTGAATTGCAGCTTTAGAATCTGAAAGAATTACTGCCTTGTTAAATTTATTTAAGGGAAGATTTAATAATTGTCGGAGAGCAATGTATATAGCCTCTATTTCTCCATCATAATTTGTTGTGTCTCTGCCAACAGAATGATAAAAGGAAAAATGTGAACACGTAACTCCAGCTCCAGTAAGGTTTTCCTTCGAGGATCCATCAGTATATATGTGCAGCCATTCTTCTGTGGGATACCTAGTATTGATTGTTTCCAGAGCTAGAAGTTTTTGTATTTCTTTTGGTGTGTCTGATTTACTTATTTCCTCTATTAATTCCAAATTGAAGGTAGGTTGCAATAATTCCAATGGATTTTCTCTTATAAGTAGATTTTCTCTGGTGTTAGGAATGTTCAATTTAGATTTAATCTATGTTACCTTTTCTAGGAAAGTACTATGAGTTTTAAGGATTGAATGGGGGAGGTTCTCTTCTTTCCATTTAGAGTTTGGCAGTCGTAACATTTTTTCGTGTTGGAGCAATGCTTGTTCTTCTATTTTTGTTGTTATTGATGGGGTCCGTGTTAAGGCAAGCATGGCATCAATAGGTGTGGATTTAACTGCTCCAGTGATTAGGCAAAGAGCCTGGTTTTGTATTTGTTCAAGTTTATTGATGTTAGCATTTGCTGCTGTTATTAAAGCTTCAGAACAGTACAAGAGGTTTGGTTTAATATACATTTTGTATGTTGTGTTAAGGACTCTCCTTGAGCAGCCCCATTTAGCACCAGCTAACCTTTTCAGGATTTGCAATTTCTTTTCAACCTTTTCTGAGATGTTTGTTATATGTTTTTTCCAACTTAGCTTTCTGTCGAAAGTGATGCCTAAGTATTTGGCATCATCAACTGCTTTGAGGGGTTTACCATTATAATTTATGCTAACATTAACTGGTTTGTATTTTAGTGTAAATAATTCATAATTTGTTTTTTCCACATTGACAGTCATGAGGTTTTTGGAGCTCCATTCATGTACTTTGTTTAGGGCTGTTTCTATTCTGTCTTTAATTAATTCAGGTTTTTTTGAAGAGCCTGAAGTCCAAATGACTACATCGTCAGCAAATAAAGCAATTTTGGTTTCTAAAGTTTTTATTATTGATGGAAGGTCATTTATATATATGTTAAAGAGTGTTGTGCTCAGAACAGCACCTTGTGGAAGTCCTCGGTGTGTTTGTTTATATTTTAAAATGTATGTATTATATTTTGTGGCACAAAATCTTTGTGAAATAAACTGAGTTATCCACTTAAGCATGTTACTTTTCACACCTATTGATTGCAACTTCTCAACTAATTTATTTCTCCAGACTGAGTCATATGCTGATTTAAAATCAATGAATACTGCCAAGGTATCCTCCTTTCTATTGAAAGCTTCCTTGATGTCTTGGCTTAGTAGGAGTACATTTTCACTTGTACTATGATTCTGTCTGAAGCCGGTCTGTGAACTATTAATTAAGTTGTAATATTCTAGAAACCAGTTAAGTCTAGATGCCACCATTCTTTCCATCACTTTTGCAATAACACTGGTCAAAGATATTGGTCTGAAACTATTAATATTGTTTGAGGGTTTGTTTTTCTTTAAAATCGGGATGATAATGGCTTTTTTCCAGTCAGAAGGTACAGTCATTCTCCAACACGTGTTATACAGTTTAAGTAGGATTTCTTTTCCTTTCCTGCCAAGGTGTTTAATAAACTCTGGGTGGATCTTGTCAGTAGAAATAGATTCCATTAGTTTTTATAATTTTATATTTCGCACGGGTTATATAAATAATAATGTTCCTGTTAAGAAAGAAAAAAGAAAAAAGGTAATAAAAAGGAATAAGGTAGATGGGATTCGAACCCATGTCAGCCCACACTGTTCATTTGAAAGAACACGCCTTAGCCAGCACAGCTATAGTGAATACTGGAGTTTGGTCTGACTGATTAAACTCACGTTCTAAAAGTCTAGCACCAAAACTGAATCATTTTAGTTTTAATCTACAACTTAACAGAAACACCATAAGAACATATGTTCTACAGGTGCACTGAAGTTGAATTTGCAATGTTTGCTCATTAATGTAGAATGATTGCTCAAATATTACTTTTCAAAGGCACGAGGCGAGGTGAGTTGCGAGGTGACATGGCTGCCATGTTCTCCGAGCAGCAGGAGAAGCATATGACTAATTTAATTCTCATACCACCTATGCAGGCACGCCTGAGAATTAGGTGACCACGCACGTCTCACAGAAGATGGGTATTTACTTTTGTGAAAGATAGTACATATTAAGACAGCATGAAGGAATTTTGTGGTGTAATAGCTAAAAACTGGATATTTACAGTTTCAATATTAGCCATTCAAAACATCTGTGTTTGTAATACAAGAAACACTGATGACACTACAGATACATTTCAATAATTCAAGCTGAAAGTTGTCCAGATTGAGACAAATAGTGAAGAGTAAAGACTTCTTCTTTCTCGATCTATCCTTCTCGTATGGAGCTCTTACACCCCCAGCCCCCTTCCCAGGACTTACAAGTTAGTGCCTGGAATGAGATTCCTATCAAGGAGCAAGTAACTCTGGATCAGAGAGGGTTTCCAGTACAGGTGATCAGCTCTATACCCATATGAGACCTGTAGTTGATGTAAAATGATGAAATGAATGAAAGGAAAGGTGATTATAGAGCAGTTGGTAAAATGAATAGTGAGTGAAACTGGAGAACCCACAGAAAACCTGCCCAGATATCACTTTTTCCACCATAAATACCACATACTGTCCCTGGAATCAAACCTGGGAGCCTTGATGAGAGGCAAGCAGTTTAATCTGGGCCATGGTACTGCCTTAAACAACATTTCATGAATTAGGTAAGTTTAGTAATTAAAAGGGCATGCACCTGTGTAAAGAGATACAGCTAATGGAAAAAATAATTCTTCACAGCAGTCGTACTTTATATTATCCAATTTTTGTTCTGTCATGGATGCATTTTTGATAATTGTGAAACTTTATTTTCCACATTACACTTAAAAACAAACAACAAAGGCTCTAGCATTTTTTCATACAAAATAGCTTTTATAGCGATCTGCAAATAGCAAACTATATGTAAATAGCAACAATAGCACCATTTATGATAAATTTTATGGTATAACTTTTAGTTTCTGGAAGATAATTTCTCCTTGTGACTTGCTGAGATACAATCAGCACATTTTTTTCAACACTGAACTGAGGATTGGAGGAAGAAAGTAGAGCATATGGCAGCATAACTGGTGGGTTGAAGGTGAAAGAAAATATGTGGATGGTGAAAAATTGGTTTTGTCAATTTTGTTATCTATCATTAACCTTTTCACATAGATGACGGGGTATTTAAGCCTTTCACTGATGAGATATTTTCCACTTTCTTGATATGCTGACCTAAATAAATTGAATTCAAGTGTTTGCAGCTGTTTCCTATTGTAAAAATATTACATTTTTGCAATAAAACTAGTTTTTTTTAAGGAAAAAGCAAAATCCACACAACTGCAGTCAAATTTAACCCTGTCAGCTTCCAAACATGCTATTACACCAATCAATTTACTTGGACTCTCCCTTTCCTTTACACAGGCACATTTGATCGCAGTTGCTGAGATTCATAGTGGCGATGTTTGGCTTTAAATGAATGGCCAGTTCACTGTGTATTGCCTTAACCATCTAGGCTATTTAAATCGCTTTGGCCTAGGTGCCATAGAAAGGGATGTGAAAAATTGCTTAGGAATTAGAGGAAGAACAGCATATGTAGCAAAATATCTAAGCAGTGACAGGATTTAACAACTCATTCGCAGCTTACTCAGGCAAACAATATGTGCCTTGAGTACAGCATAAGGACATCCAAAAACTTGTTTGTTTCATAACACTAAGTGTACTTCTGTTATTTTTATACATGTTTTAAGGGAAGTAGAGAAGAGCAGAATGAACTTCATATTAACATGTATAAATTTGAAGTTGTAAATTAATTTACACATTAATCTTGAAAGTCCTGACTAAGAGTAGTACACCAAAAGAAACTGTCTGGTTTCTACATCACAAAATTATGAAATTCTATAATTATGTTGTTTATGGCTAAAATATATTCAAAATATGCATCAAGTTTACAGCAATTGGCTATTTTATAAGGAAAATTGAAGCTATTAACAGTGAAGCAACAGTGAAATTGCCAGTCAAGATTTAAATGACATTAATAAATCTTTGATTAAAATGAAATGCACTAAAATTTTGAAAGCTATAAATAAAAATCATCCTAAAAGTAATTGTAATAATCAGATTATTAAATCATTGAAAGAAAAGGATGTAATTTATACTAAAGCTAATAAAGGCAACAAAATTGTAATTTTAGATCAATCTGATTATATTAATAGAGTAGAACTTTTGCTTGAAAGTAAAGATTACTTAAAAATTCATATTGAAATTTGGTATTTACAGAAAATCTACTCACACTGATAATTACATAAAATATAAAAGTTTTAATGCTTTTGCACATAAATTTGCTGTTTTCAATAGTTTAATTTATAGGTTAATAAATATACCCCTTAATAAAGATGAATTTGACATAGAATATAAACACATTATTAACAATGCAGTAATTAATGGTTTTAATACAGATTTTATACATAAAAAGATAGAAAAATTTAAGTATCAAAAAGCTGTTAAAGAAGTTTCAACCCTTAAAAAAATAAAAGATAATTGTATTTTTAAAAAGTTTACTTACCATCCATGGGCCAATAACAAATTTACAAAGATTTTTAAAGAATATGGAATAAATTTAGTCCCTCAAAATAAATTTAATATACAAAATTTACTTAATTTTTCTAAAAAAGATAAAATACCAAATTATAAAAAATCTGGCATTTATCAATTTAGCTGTTTAGATTGTGATAAGGTTTATATTGGTAAAACTAAACGTCATTTAGAAACCAGAATAAAAGAACATTTTAGAAAGATTAAATATAAACAAACTGATAAATCAGCTGTGGCAGACCAGTTTTGGTCATTTAATCATGAAATTAATCTGGAAGTTAAATTTATTAAAGCAATTAAGTGGTTCTGTAGATTTAATGGTTTGGGAAAACATTTTTATTTTAAAAAACAGGAACCGTGTTATGAACTTCGACTTACCATCTATAGATTGTATTTATAAATTTTTGTTTTCAGAGCTTGGTAAATAAAAAAAAGAACGTGCAACATTACTAAGATAAGTGAAGTTTGTAGTTTCTAATTTGTTCTTACTATTTGTGTGGCTATTTTATGTTCACAGCTACCCAGATTTGTTGCAATCAGAAAAAAGTATTTATTTACTACCGGTACATTGATCGCAGTGTTGGTGACTGTGTTACCATATATTTTATCTGTTAAAAAAGATATCACAAGTTTCATTATATTATTTTGTTCTGTTCAATATATTATATGATTAACTTGCTTTATTTTGTATATAGCATAGAACAGGCTAACTTTGGCCATTTTTGAAACGTTCTTGCCAATTTTGGTATGAAGATGTTGACTAAAATTTGTAATTAAGTTTGAGAAGATTCCCTGATGTCTGTTGTACCTTTATCATGCAGAAAATAATTGCTATGTGTATTATTGTTTATTATATATAAACTAATGAAATGTGACCAAAGTATCCTAGAAAGCAGCCTAACTTTGGATGCGAAAAAAATATAGTGGGAAAACAAAGTTACACTTCCCTATGTTTATTTTGACCACTAGAAATGCATTGTTTAATGCTACACTTGTTTTGGAACAAAAGTTGTGTTAAAAGATTAAAGAGATTGAATATTAAATACTATATTTTCTTTTCTTTAAAACTTCGTCATACAAGAAAATCATTTTATGCCAAAATTGTTTCTAAGATAAACTTCTTTATCATTTTGGTCATTTCTTAGCCATAAGCATGATTTGTTTTAACAGATGTCATAATTGTCTGTAATATTTCTAAAAATAAAGCATTCATGTCTTATACAAAGGGATGATTGCAGTTTCCTCACAAACTGATTCTTCTGCACATTGCACACATGCTTGTCAAGAAAGAATTGTTCCCCCAAGTTTTTTCTCACTTTATTTCATGTGTTCCCAGAATCCAAAGTTTCTAAAGTACAGAATCTCTGATTCTTCTCAATCAAAAACTGTATAAGAACAAAGTCTTGTACATTGCTTCACCAAGAGCCAATGGGACATATCTTAAACCACTTGTGTCAGAATCTGTAGCAGAAAAAGACTCAATTTGGACTAAATCATCTTCTTCTAACATAAAATGGGTTTCTTTGGGTTCCATTTCTCTTGAAATAATGTTTCCTACTAACACACTCTTTCCAGATTTTACATTCAACCTCTTTGGTTATTGTATTCTTTTTCTCTCCTATGCGTGCAGATTTCAAGAACTTTTTTTTGTAGTATTTAATACCCTCTTTTACTACATATGGCACCATATGGCACCACAGGTGGTGACACTGATGATGCATGGAATGAAGACGGAGCACTAATGGAATGAGATGGTGGTGGAAACTGAAGAACCCGGAGAAAACCTGCCCCAGTGCCACTTCCTCCACCACAAATCCCACATGCAGTTTTCAAGGGTTCCATGAATAAGTTGTGCTGAGACACCTCAGAATTCTTATTTTGCTTTCTCTGGTTAATATTCTGTAAAGTAAGTCACTTTAGTACTACATTAGGTTTGTGTACATATCTTTATTTAATGTGGTCTAATTTTTTTCCTTTTCAGAGGCGCTGGTTTAAAAACATGTTTAGGGACTATTTCAATACAGTTGGTGCTGTATACTGGCAAGAGCAGCATCTGGAATTTTCCTTTGGTATTTTGGTATGGCTGAAGTTAGCCTGAAAATTCACACCAATGAATATAGAACTAATTCAATGACATAGTGTTTCAATATTAAATGACATATTTAGAGATAGTTACTCATCAATTTTATTACATGAAACAGAAATCACCTATACTATCAAGTTTTAACTAGGCACTTGTAGAGGAAACGATACTGCTATCTATTTTACACATCAGGATGCATGGAAAACACCTTTGCAACTAATGCACTCCATCAGCTGTACAATAAATCTTACAAAATTGTTACAATGTTAATATTCTAGGTGACAGAATAAAAAGTAAAGTTGCCCAAATTGACTGAAATTAGCCTGTTTTATAATATGTTGTTCCGTGTTTAAAAGTGAGTTATCATTTAAGTGGATGTCCAAGGCAGTGTTGATGTAATGTTAAGGCATTCTTTAAAAGCAAGAACCAGAATCTGAAGATAGTACGAAATATTCATGAAAGAGATTTAAGTATCTTATGCCACAATACCATTGTAAATGTAAACTTGATTGCAGATTTCTACGTATGTAGGTATGTCAATCTGCTAAATAAAATACACAATCATTGTAAACAATGGATATTTCAATTCATGTTGTCATAATGGTTTGATACTTACATTTTCTGCAGTCACAGATAGATAATGATCCTAAGGATTTAATGTTAAGTGATGTTAACTTCACAAACAAATAACAGAATATAATTGTGCATTCTTCCTTTTCTGCTAACCATAGTCATATTCCTGAAGGAGGACCTTACTGTTTCAACATTCAGGGAGAGATTCACAGATATACATTAGCCCTGAAGTTAATAGATGGAATCATTACAGAATATCACAGGTTGATGATTAATGTTAGGTGATGACAAAAATTTAAAAAGAAACATACCTATAGAATCCATATTGTCGCAAAATTAGTCTTCAGTTATCTTTTACTTTCTCTTTTTGGAACAAGTATTCCATTAATTACACGAATACCACAAATACACACTCAAAACTCTTTTTGAGTATACAAACTTAAAACCAACATTTCAAAACTTTCTCGAAGTTACTCTGCCTCCTTGGCAATGTGATGTCACCCACAGACTTATAATGCTCTGCCACAAGGTCAACTCCAGCAAGACCTCCTCCTCCACAGATAAGGTGTCGCCCAATGCCAGCACTATATTTTATGGCAATCCGGTTTCTTTAATGGCAAGCCCTACACCACGTCAGGTCACATCATGGTCACAGCTGCACCCATGTCCACCAATATCTGGTACCGCCTCATGCTTACCCACCTGTCTATGATGGTTTCATCCATTATCTTGCACAAGGCACGTAGCATCACTCGAAGGTCGGCGATGACAGCTCCGACGTGTCCCTTTTCATGCCGGTACTTACTCATTTTCCGTTAGCTTGTCGGCCAGGTGTGGACGGTGCCTCACCGGATGTCTCTCCCAACCCACACCTCTGGGGGATCGTCGATGTCCTGGGGTGTTCCCTCATCCCACACAAACTGAATATTCTGGATCTTCTAGATAAGGACAGTTTTACCTTGACCACCTCCATTGTCAGCGTGGTCGTCAGCGCATCACGGACAGTCTCATATTTGCCGAGTATCAGACGCTGATGTATCATGGTATCGCACATCCCTTCGATGGAGTAGATAACTTTCTGGTACATGTTTCTGACCGGGAGGTTCACCAGAGGCTTATTCACTTGTTCTTCATTATTTAGGGCGAACCCCTGCAGTATCTCCCTTGGCTGTTGCAGTCTAGGCTTGAGCTGGCTGCGACGGACTACAGGGAGGTTCACTAGAGCCTTATTCACTAGTTCTTCATTATTCAGGGCAAACTCCTGCAGTATCTCCCTTAGTTTTTGTAGCCTAGGCTTGAGCTGACTGTGATGGACTACAGGGAGGTTCATTAGAGCCTTATTCACTAGCTCTTCACTATTCAGGGCAAACTCCTGCAGTATCTTCCTTGGCTGTTGCAGCCTAGCCTTGATCACTAGTTCTTCATTATTCAGGGCGAACTCCTGCAGTATCTCCCTTGGCTGTTGCAGCCTAGGCTTGATCACTAGTTCTTCATTATTCAGGGCGAACTCCTGCAGTATCTCCCTTGGTTGTTGCAGCCTAGGCTTGAGCTGACTGTGATGGACTACAGGGAGGTTCACTAGAGCCTTATTCACCAGCTCTTCACTATTCAGGGCGAACTCCTGCAGTATCTCCCTTGGCTGTTGCAGCCTAGGCTTGATCACTAGTTCTTCATTATTCAGGGCGAACTCCTGCAGTATCTCCCTTGGTTGTTGCAGCCTAGGCTTGAGCTGACTGTGATGGACTACAGGGAGGTTCACTAGAGCCTTATTCACCAGCTCTTCACTATTCAGGGCGAACTCCTGCAGTATCTCCCTTGACTGTTGCAGCCTAGGCTTGATCACTAGTTCTTCATTATTCAGGGCGAACTCCTGCAGTATCTCCCTTGGTTGTTGCAGCCTAGGCTTGAGCTGACTGTGATGGACTACAGGGAGGTTCACTAGAGCCTTATTCACCAGCTCTTCACTATTCAGGGCGAACTCCTGCAGTATCTCCCTTGGTTGTTGCAGCCTAGGCTTGATCACTTGTTCTTCATTATTCAGGGCGAACTCCTGCAGTATCTCCCTTGGCTGTTGCAGCCTAGGCTTGATCACTTGTTCTTCATTATTCAGGGCGAACTCCTGCAGTATCTCCCTTGGCTGTTGCAGCCTAGGCTTGATCACTTGTTCTTCATTATTCAGGGCGAACTCCTGCAGTATCTCCCTTGGCTGTTGCAGCCTAGGCTTGATCACTTGTTCTTCATTATTCAGGGCGAACTCCTGCAGTATCTCCCTTGGCTGTTGCAGCCTAGGCTTGATCACTTGTTCTTCATTATTCAGGGCGAACTCCTGCAGTATCTCCCTTGGCTGTTGCAGCCTAGGCTTGATCACTTGTTCTTCACTATTCAGGGCGAACTCCTGCAGTATCTCCCTTGGCTGTTGCAGCCTAGGCTTGATCACTTGTTCTTCATTATTCAGGGCGAACTCCTGCAGTATCTCCCTTGGCTGTTGCAGCCTAGGCTTGATCAGTAGTTCTTCATTATTCAGGGTGAACTCCTGCAGTATCTCCCTTGGTTGTTGCAGCCTAGGCTTGATCAGTAGTTCTTCATTATTCAGGGTGAACTCCTGCAGTATCTCCCTTGGCTGTTGCAGCCTAGGCTTGATCACTAGTTCTTCATTATTCAGGGCAAACTCCTGCAGTATCTTCCTTGGCTGTTGCAGCCTAGGCTTGAGTTGGCTGCGATGGACTACAGGGAGGTTCACTAGAGCCTTATTCATTAGTTCTTCATTATTCAGAGCAAACTCCTGCAGTATCTCCCTTGGCTGTTGCAGCCTAGACTTGAGCTGGCTGCGATGGGCTACAGCCAGACGGTGATTCCCGAGTCAGTTTCCAAGAGCCTCCCAGATGTTTTGGGATGCCGCCGACATTGGGATCACATTTCAGAATCACGTTCAGTACTTGCGCCTCCTGTCCCTTGAGGCTAGCTGTCAGCTGTGCAGCTTCCTCTTCTGTGGACCATTGATTGTAGGTGGCGACAGGGACGAATTGTTTATAGAAGACTTCAAGGGTCGATGTGCCATCATACTTGGGTGGCTTGACACGCGCATGAGTGGTGTCGCATTCTGGCATCTCAATCTTTAAGTTCTTAGGATTTTCCCCCCAGAATTTGTTCCACCCTGGCGTTCGGTTGCACAGTGCTGCCCTCGACACTGTCTTCCAGGGCACTAACATGTTCCCCGACGTCCTCTGGGGTGTTAATGTGTTGGTCGAAGTCCTTCTTGCCCACCAGTTACCCGTCAATCATCACTGACAGCTCTATCCTCATCTCAGTCATCTCGTATTTTATCTATGCCACAGAATTCATTTCAATCATGCCAGCTAACAGCTGTTTCATCATTTCTTCCATCTTGATTTTGAGGCTTTCGTCACACTTCTGACACCAAATGTTGTAAAATTAGTCTTCAATTATCTTTTACTTACTCCTTATTTTATCTTTTTACAGTAAGTATTCCCTCAATTACACAAATACACACTCAAAACTCCTTTTGAGTACACAAACTTACAACTAGCATTTCAAAACTTGGTCAAAGTTACTCTGCCCCTTTGGCAACATGACATCACCCACGAAACATAAAATATATGGGATGCTTCCCACATGTAAGCTCGACATCAGTATCACAATATATAAGGCAACATGCTGGTATGACAGTGCAGAAAATCCTTAAAGCCTGGGACTAAAGTACTTACTATTGTGTCACCGTTGGGATATGTGGTCTTGAATTTGAGACTCCTTTGAGGTCTACTGGGAAAATGCAATTATTTGGGGAATTTAATGTCATGGTAGTTCAGTGGTTAAGATCAGCCACACATACAGTGGAAGATCTGTGTTTCAAATCCCAGCTATGGTATTGAATTTTTCAGTTCTGATTCTACCTTCCAAATACCCATAGAATATTTGTACTCTATTACAGCATCTGGGATGCCAAACCATCAATCACAACTTAAAGTTGATCCAATGTGATATTTATTAGGAATATAAATACGATTTTTGATTTAGTAAATGGAGTGAGAATAACTATTGTTATTAGAGAAATGTGTAATAATTCTGAAAAAAAAATTGAGGCAATGTAAGAAAAAGAAATGTCAAACAAGCAAAGGTTTCCAAAATCAAAGGCATAGAGGTTATTTATTACTTTCTCTACTGGTAAGTAGGGGAAGTATTGTATTCCACCCAAAAATTCGATGTCGAGATTTCACCGGAAATACATGTTTTGAGGCCACCTGAATCCAAAAAAAGCATTTTTAGAAAAAGTTCCATGTGTGTCTGTGTGTGTGTCAGTCTGCGTGTCTGTCAGTGTCAGTCTGTGGACAGCATAACTCAAAAACGAAAAGTTGGTTAAAAACCAAAGTTGGTATTTAAGTTTAATGTCTTTCAAGGATGTGACACGAAGATTTTGAAGAAAATAGCCCCACCCTAAACTACCCTTTACATGGAAGATTTTTCAAAAAATTTGATTTTCTTGAAAATGGCTCTAACGGTTTTGATTAAAATGCCATATGTTTGAGGTATTTTTATGACAAATGAAATGTATATCTTGAATTTTCTGGCTATTGCCCCTGTAGTCGTATTTACTCTTGATGAATTTTGCATAACTGGTAAACCGTTAGAGATAGACCAAATCATACTATACAAAAAATGTAGATCTTGCTAAAATACACAATTTATGTCTCAATAAATTTTCTTGTAGGGTGAACCATTTCAGAGATATTCCTTGTTATGTGTGTGAGTTTCAGAAAACTTAGAACTTTCGTGAAATGGGTCATTGCTGTTCATTTTTTTATATGTTAAGTATGCAAAGACAACAGAATCCCAAAGCTTTAAAACATTTGACTATTGCACAAAGCCTACTGTATTGTAATATTCCCTTTGTACCTACAAGGAAATAAGCAATAAGATAAGTTATACAAATGTTTATCTTAGCTAACACGAAGAAGATATAGAAATAAGAGTTTGTAAGAATGGTTAGTACAAGAGTAGAGAAAGTCATGTGAGTGCAACACATCAGATTTTTATAAAAAGGTCCGTGTGTGTTTGTGTGTCAGTCTGTCAGTCTGTCAGCCTGTGGACAGCATAACTCAAAAACGAAAAGTCGGTTAAAAACCAAAGTTGGTATTTAAGTTTAATGTCTTTCAAGGATGCGACACTTAAGATTTTGAAGAAAATAGCCCCACCCTAAACTACCTTTTACATGGAAAATTTTTTGAAAATTTTGAGTTTCTTGAAAATGGCTCTAATGATTTTGACTAAAATGTCATATGTTTGAGATATTTTTATGGCAAATGAAATGTATATCTTGAATTTTCTGGTTATAGCCCCTGTAGTCGTATTTAGTCTGAACAACTTTTGCATAACTGGTAAACTGTTAGAGATAGACCAAATCATACTATACAAAAAATGTAGATCTTGCTAAAATACGCAATTTATGTCTGAATAAATTTTCTTATAGGGTGAACCATTTCAGAGATATTCCTTGTTATGTGTGTGAGTTTCAGAAAACTTCTTTCGTGAAAAGGATCATTGATGTTCACTTTTTTATATGTACCTACAAGGAAATAAGCAATAAGATAAGTTATACAAATGTTTATCCTAACACGAAGAAGATATACGAATAAGAGTTTGTAAGAATGGTTAGTACAAGAGTAGAGAAAGTCATGTGAGTGCAACACATCAGATTTTTTAAATTTATTTTTAACGCTTAAACGTGCCTGAAAATATAGCAAGTTTTGTAGATACAAATCAAAGTATAGAACTAATAGGTTACACAAAGTATGAAGTTGAAATATAAAATAAAGTATAAAAAGTGTTTTTAAAACATGTAGAGAAAATATTAATAATCTTTTAATCGCAAAAAGTACAAATAACATAGAAATGTGACTAATGCAAAGGAGTTATCAACAAAGTGATTCTCCTTCTAGCCTCCTAGTATATAGAAGTGACACCTTGATGATTTTGAAGAGTTAAACATTAATTTTCCAGTTGCAAATTGTGGCCCTCCAGCCATACTGGGGGTCAAAATGTGGTATCCACTAAAATTGACTACTAGTTACTATTAGGCATATAAGGATTTTGCTTTGATTTAAACTTAAACTGTAAATATTTTAGGACTAGTGCAATGTTGAATACAGCATTTGGAAATCTATACATGTAGTAACAATTGTTTACAGTACAAAAATTACTTTTTCATTGATATTTTCTTAGAAAATCATTTACATCTGCAAAGTTAATTTCCTATTATCTGTGAAGATGGAACATAGCTTGGTACAGCCTAGTTTCCTTCTTTGTAATGTTTTAAATTGTAGGATTTGACATGTATTGAAAATAAAACCACTGCTGTAGGTTAAAAAAGATTTTTGCTGTCCCAGAAAATGTTTTTTCCTTCTATTTTTTTGCACTACAAATTCTACAGTTGCTCAAAAACTGAGCTCTGGGAAAAATCCCATTGACTCTTTTTGTAAATCAGGGCATGCACCTAAGAGTATGTTCTGCATCAAATTTGAAATAAGATGATTCCACTGTTACTGCACTATAAAATAAAAAACACAAACTTGCTAATGCTCACACAAGCACATACCACATGCACTCAAAACACACACACACACACACACTCCCACTCTCTCTCTCTGTAAAAATTATTCATTTGGGTTACTTACTTTTACACATTTGTTGTATGCTGGGTACAAAGTAATCATCGCAGACAATGGCTAGCAGAACAAACATGTAGCAACATGCGATGACATGTAGAATAACTGCACCAGAAGAAAGTTGCTTGGGAGTGAAAAGATCTCTTGGAAATTCTTGTATTGCAGGGGATGTACAGTTGGGAGGCACAAGTTCTGGAATGTGCCATAGTAAATGACGGTTTCCTGAAAAATTGCAAACAGAAACCCATTTTATTGTTAAAATATTTTCAAAGCAGCACATTACTTTATGCTTTGCTCTAGTACAAGCCCCTAGGAATTATTAAAATTTAGCTGGACCAAGTGAAAAACTGGTCTGAGCTCCAATTGGTTATGTTCTTTCTAGTGTCCCTGACGATACTGTGAGCACCTGAAAATGTCTGCAACAGAAACAGAAACAGTATGTACATGGGTCTTCCTGATTTTATAAGAAATATCTTTATTTATAATATATTGCCTCTTTTAGCTGATATCGCAGAGACATATTTTTATCTTCAAAATGCATATTTCAGGAACTGTAAAAATATACATAATTCTGATGATATTCACAGATGATCCAAAGATGCAAAGTTTTCTGGAAATTAATTTGCAATTGAAGAATAAGAAATATTAGAACTAGTATTAAAAGTGCATTTAGGAGTCTGGTGTTGTATTGATTACTAATTGACTTATCTGATGTTGCATGGGTAGCTTTCTAAACTCAAATGATTAGTTAATTTCAATTACCTTTGTCCATTCTTTATGAAATGGTTATACAATGACCTATAAGATTTTAATGGTGACTCCTCTGCTTTATTTCTTATAATCATGGGCATATGGAATCAAACTATGGGGAGTTAGTAATGGGTGGATAAGTGTAGATAAAATAATCGAATGTTTTTGTAAATCCAGTTTAGGGGTCTCACAGAACACTATAAATGTAGGAAATATGTTGGAGTTAGGGAAAGGGAGTGTTAGGGGAATAGTAATTCAAAGAATTTTAAAGTATTGTTTTTAGACAATTGATAGTAAAAGTCGGACTTTTAGCAGTTCACGACAGTGTTAAAAGAATAAAATTCTACCACTCAGTGCTCAAAAGCTTTTAACACTTCGATAATGCCAACTTTGTTTTCTTATGGAATATGACCATCGCCTCATTCCAGTAGGCCGTGAATCTGAGTTACACAATGCTTGTTTAAAATGGCAGATCATTTGCATTTGAATATGATTAAGTTTAGAAAAAATTGTAATATGAATTAAATTTTTTACATTATTTTCATCATTTTATTATTTCCACTGCCTCCCTTATGTAGAATATTATGGTTTTATAAAAGTCATGTTGCCAACACTGATGCTACACAAGGCAAATAAACATTGCAACCTGAAGACTATCACGACCATGAGGAAGGTAAAACAATACCATATGTAAGACTTAGAGCTTTCACGGCGAGCGTTATTAATAAAGGCTTCATGGGAGATCAGCTGTGAAGCCTTGGTTAACAATACCATATGTTTATATAAGGGGCATTAAAAAAGAAATAAGCCAGAGTCTGGTATGCGCAAACCAGTGACAGGATGATAATATCATGGCGTGTGTAACAAAGTGTTGTTCCAACCAGAGTGTGGAAGTTCACAGCCCGTCACTAGATGGCACGCATGCACGTCACATGACTATACAAAGCTAGCAGCAGCATGCATCAATCATGCAACGCTGCCAGTCGCATTGCAAACAGTAAAATGTAGCCATCAAAAGAAGAGCAAAGAGGTGTTGCTCATTTTCTGACAGTGGAAGGAGTAGGGGGAATGGACATTCATCAACAAATGTCACAAGTGTATGGTGAACACTGCATGTCCCTTGCAAGGATCAAGGCGTGGCACAAATGCTTCAGGGGAGGATGGGTGTCATTAGGCGATGATGCATGGTCTGGAGCACCACACTGCATTACTGATGACGTCATCCAGCTGGTTGATGTACTCATTACCCAGGTCAGCCGAGTGACAGTGAAAGTCATAGCCGCCAAGGTCAGATTGAGCGTTGAAAGTACTCACACCATCATGAAGGAACGACTGCTCTTGTGCAACGTGTGTGACCAATGGGTACCCCACAGTCTTCAACCACACCGGGAAGCATATCGAATGGCCCACTGTCTTGGTCATCTGCAGCACTATGCTAGGGAAGGGAATGAGTTAGTGGCACGAGTGGTGGCTGGAGATGAGTCATGGTGTCATCACTTCGAACCAGAATCAAAATGACAAAGTCTCCATTGGAAGCATCCAGGGTCACCATCACCAAAAAAAGCCAAGGCCATCCACACAAGTTCTCCTTTGACCCAGATGGCCCCCTTCTGATACACTTCCTGCATCTTGGGACAACAGTGAATGCCCAGCGTTACTCGCAATCCTTGACCAACCTTCGCCAAGCGATCAAATCGAAACTACCAGGCAATCTTACCCATGGGGTCATTCTGCTCCACGACAATGCAAAGCGTCATACAGCCAACACAGTCATGGCACTCCTGCAGAAATTCAAATGGGAGGTTCTCGGCCATCCTCCATACAGTCTAGACCTCTCTCCCTCTGATTACACCATTTTTGGTCCCCTAGAAAGGCTCTGAGAGGCAAATGATTCACCTTGGATGATGATGTCCAGCTGTATGTGTGGAACTGGCTACCATCGCAGCACCGGGACTTTTGTGAGACAGCCATTCACCATCTTGTGTCACAGTGGGATAAGTGTCTCAACAGCCAGGGCCAATACTTCTAACATACAGGTGCTGGTTTCTGTAGTTATGTCTCTGGCTCATTTCTTTTTTAATGCACCTTATACATAATCTATAATATATCTATAAATATTCAGGACTGTCTAAAAGATTGTATATGATGCACAGGTTAAAAGGATTTTATTTTGTTTGTAGGTTTCCTCAACTCGGCCTGCGATCTCGTTTCGGAATCACACCTACTTACAAAATAAAATATTTGTTTTAATCCTTGTATCGTAAATAACTATTAGAAGTCAATAATTGGCAGACAGTGAGTTATTAAATGTAAATTTGAGTTTCCAAAAACATAGGACATAGCAGAACATGGTTTGGAAATTTAAGGAACTGTTAATGATGAATGGATTAGGTGAAATGTGGACACCAAGATATGCATTAATGAAGGGAGGTTAGAAAATAATAACAGTCTAGAAAGTTTAGAGAGTCTAGAAGATATGGATACATAATACTCCCAAATCAAAAATAAAAGGTTACTTAGTATCTACAATGAATGGAAATCCAAATTAGGGAGAGAGTTATATCTTATAAGTGCTGAGGCTTTCATGGCCGGCATTGTCAACTATGTTAAGTAGATTTTCTGGGCTTGTGGGCCGTGGTCGAGTTGGATTGCCTTCCTCCGACGTTTCGCTGAAAACTGCATCCAGCATCTTCAGGGTGATCCAATTAGTGAACTTCCGAGTCCAAATATTAGAGATATTTATATATTAATATTTGGACTCGGGAGTTCACTAATTGGATCACCCTGAAGATGCTGGACGCAGTTTTCAGCGAAACGTTGGAGGAAGGCAATCCAACTCGACCACGGCCCACAAGCCCGGAAAATCTACTTAACATAGTTATATCTTAGGTTTGTGACAAGAATGAAAGGGAAGGAATTGCTTGGTTTTGTTTGGGGTTACGAAAATTGAGGAACGAAAGAAAGAATGTGTTGAAGGAAAGATGTCCAATATCTAATGGGAGGGATGAGCTCCATATTATCAGAATGTTCAGGTACAGACCATTGGAGGAAACAATTGATTTGTAAGAAATGGTTAAATAGAAGTAAAAAGCTGACAGTGAGAAACACTTTTAAAGACCACTCAGAGCTGAGAAGTGTGGGAAAACTTTAATGAAATATAAGAAATAAATAGAAGTGGTCAGTGAACAGGAATTGGTGGAAGTAAGGGACTTCAACAGTGTTAAAATGTTGACTTTGTAATAATTGTGGGTTGGTGTATGTTTCAATACCAAATACATATATAACATTAGCCTAGCACCTATATTAATAAACTAAATTAAATTTCTTATAATTGTAACTTCTTACAGTCCCAACTATTTCAAATAAAGAATGAAGAATCCTCACACATTCATGCAAAAGATATGAAATATCAAGAGAACGTTTAACTTCCTTAACCTCCCCCTCAGCCACCCACCCACCAACAAAGTCTTTTGTGGTCTTGGAATGGTCAAGTGATTGTTTATATAAATTCAATAGGTACCTTCTCTTTGGTTCTTAAGTTATTTATTAAATAAAAAACTACATAGTTTTCACATAATAAAGAAACTCTTAAAATATACAATGAAATAGACATGACGCCCGTGAGTATGAAGATTCTGCACTCCCAGGTCATCAAATGGGCTCTTTTCCAAAGATAAAACCAGGTGAGGTAGCCACCCCTGCTAATCCTGTTTTATGCAATCTGCAATTTATCTCTAATATGGAAATATTGGGTTTCAGGCATGAGCGTCGGCAGATTTTTTTCCAGGGGGTGCCACATGTTGGAAGATTGCACTCAGATGATATTAATTCGTTATTTTACTGTCAATATTTATAATATTTGTTGCAGATAACCGTATCAACTTGTGCTAAATAAAAATTGCTCTTTACATCAAAATTAAAATGATAGTTTAATAGTCAATAATTGAGTGCACATTAAGTTCACCAACTTCCAAGGGGGGGCCGTGGCCCCTCTTGCCCCCCCTTCATGACGCCCATGGCTTCAGGTACCTAAGGAAATTCTGTAATCTTTGGTTTCATTATTAGCAAGATGACTAGCATGGCAAATGCTTTTAATGCATTTATGATATACAACTGATGCTAACAAAACATTTTCAAAATTGAAAATGTGTACAGTGAGAAGCACATACATCACTGGTATTTCTAGAAAGCTCAGTTGCAAGATGTGTATAGTTGTAAAACACTTGTTTGCAATAAAGATGGTTTGTATCACTAGGTGGACTTATTTATTATGCATTGTAATATACACAAATAATCTTGGCTTAAACTACTATTATGTGTCATTAATAGTGCTTCAATTTGCAATTATATTTTATTTGTATCTAATATTTTATTATTTAATATTTCTTTTTGGTAAACTACAGTTTACCAAACTAAAACTAAGTATTTAAAAGTGACATATGTTCATTTGATGTTGAAGATATAAGGATTATTCAATTTTGGTCTCAGATAGTGTGCAAATTATGTATCACATAACTTTTAGCATGGAAGTTGTAATGGTAGAGTTGTTTGATACAGTGAAAGGAAATGTAGTTTGTAATAAATATCACCTCCTGTTGGTATGTTATGGTGACCCTCAAAGGATAATTTTATAGCAAAAGTTCTACTTGTTTGTTATCGCCGGTAATTACCAGTGCTTGAACACTCCTCATTTCATGAAACAAGTGCTCAAACTCATATCCTTTTTGGTTAGTGCACACCTGAGAATGCTGTTGCATGGAAATTCTGACTTGGTGCAAGGGGTTGGGTGTTATGGATCCATAGGCCACCGTAATACATTGGCAAAGGCTCTCTGAATTTTCCAGCTCCTCTGCTTACTCTATTTACTTTAAATAACCCCAAATGAATAAGTCCCAAAGCGTTAGATCAGGCAACCGGTTGCTCCTTGTCTTCCTATTCAATGACTAGGATGTGCCATATTGAGATGATTGCAGACTATCATTGACCTGTGTGGTGGAGTACCACCACGCAATGGTACATTTTCTAGCAGCATGGTACATTTTCTCACTACGGAGAAGTTCCAGTTAGCATGCTACTGTTAGATGTCTCTCAAACAAAATTGTCCAATAAGATAGTTGCCCAAGATTCTGCACATTCACTCCCTTCTGCTTTTGGAAACCTGCCTTCCTTACCGAGTAAGAATTATCAACACTCCAATAATGCATGTTGTGCCAGTCAGTCCAGCATCCATTCATAGAAGTTCACCCAAGATTCAAAATGTCTCCTACAGAATGCAAGTGGTATGGATAAAACTTGTTGACTTATTGAATTTTCTGAAACTTTCGGTTTTCTCCAAAATGACTCAATGATTTTGATTGAAATGACATATGTTTAAGATATTTTTATTATGATATCTTGAATTTCCTGGAAATGGCCTTCTCCTACTTCCCCTCTCCCCTCCACCATGTGTTGCAGTGGTCAAACTTTATGGCAACACAGTGCTAAGAGAATAGAAGCTGCTTGGATGGTAAGCAAATCAAAGAACAAAACAAAGGAATGATTTAATCAGGTGTCCCCTCCATTAGGACCCCTGGAATATCTGAAAACATCAGTTAGTAAGTTTGTAAGCAAAGAAAATGGACTGAAAGCACAATTGCTGCTTTAGGAGTAGACTATGTTCAAAAACTGGTAGTGGCAGCAGACTTGCCTGGTGTAGTCTGCAACCATTGAGAAAAACAATCTTCTCAGTTGTTATTTATATATACTGGTTCACTAATTTCTAATGTTAGCA